>PVJD01005076.1:0-122185 GCA_004026545.1 Mormoops blainvillei
CGGGATCAGTTCCACCAAAATGAAACCCCTCCGGCCGTGTGTGACCTTCTGGGGGCTCTTCTTTCTGCCCAAAGGGACTACTTGTCTACGCGGAATAACTTCCCATAGAATGCGCGGTCACACTAAACTTTGAGATTTTACACCGGGCGATGGGAGTTTTGGAAAAGTTAAACTGTCCAGGAGCAGTTTGCTTTAAGTTCTCAGAACTTAAAATTAGATTTGTTTTGTGAACCTGATGATTAATTATCACTGATTTAGTATTAGAAAAGTGGGAACTTCGGTAACTTTTAGCAGGGGAGGTAAGGTGGTTAAGTCCCAGTTGCTTATGAAGGGCGAAAATGTATTGAGATGTTTTGATTAATTATCTGAAAAGTACAGCCAAGCTTTCTTTTGAGGTGAGTTATTCTCGTGCTTTTGACAAAGAAGTAAGTTCAATACTTAGTGTTAGGAGAACAGAGAGCAGACTGTAAGTCTAGCTATTGTGAGACTTGGAATTTCTGGTAAGTGCTCAGTTCAGATGAATTATTTTATTTCTTTGTGATTCAAACTGTTGACTGGTATTTAAAGCGAAACAGGCCCTGGCTGGTGTAACTCAGTGGACTGAGCTCTGGTCTGCAAACCAGAAGGTTACTGGTTTGATTCCCAACCAGGGCACATTCCTGGGTAGCGGGCCAGGTCCCCAGTGGGGGGTGCGCGAGGCAAACACACACTGATGTTTCGCACCCTCTTTCTCCCTCCTTTCCCCTCTGTCTAAAACTAAAATAAATAAAGTCTTCAAAAAATAAAAAATAAAGTGAAATATGTGTCATGGCAAAATAGCCTAGTAACAGTCCCCAAAACACCAAATGTTGACAACCAAGCTTTTTTGCACAAGCACCAATACATTAAAGAAAAAAAAAATACAAGGAGGGAGGAATTTCTTTTAATTCAGAAATGTAGTATCTGCACCAGCTTTTAAGCCTTTTTAAATTCTCCATTGATAAAATCTTCATTTTGGTGGTTGAAATTAGAGAAATTTTATAATATATCCCTCATCATTACTGTATTTTGTATTCATTTTATTTTTTTAGAGAGAGGGGAAGGGAGGGAGAAAGAGAGAGAGAGAAAAATCAACTGGATTACCCCCCCGTACACACCCTGACTGGGGACCAAACCCAAAACTTAGGCATATGCCCTGACCAGGAATCGAACCCGCAAACTTGGTTTATGGAATGACACCCAACCAACTGAACCATACCAGCCAGGGCTATATTTTGTAATCTTGAAACCAGTACTTTTTTTATTTTCAGATTATTCTCTGATTAGAAAGGTATACTTGCTCACAAGTACATAAGTTTTGGAAAGTGCCAGTAATAATTATTTAAACTTTTTAATTGAAGTATAACATCATTAGGTTGTAAGTTTGATGAACTCAAAGTTACACAACTATATAATGACTGTGTGGGTAAAACTTTGTTTTTTCTTTTCTTTTTTTTTTCCCCTCATTACTGTCCTTTTAAGTTGCCTGATTTTGAAATGTGGTTGTTTGAGTATGCTTTTTTAAAATGTTCTTAGACAAGAACTTTTTCATTACTAAGGAAGCAGTCAGCAACATCTTTATTTCTGAAAAGCACTCTTAAGAATTTTTTAAAATTTGGAAACATTTTTTATCACTTTCCTAGGCAGAACCACCACATTAGTTTACATTTAGAAAATGACCCTCTGAGGTCAGCTACATCTCAGGTCAAATTTTCCTTTCCCTTAGAGCTGCACTCATCTGGTTGGGCAGAAGCAGTCCCAGGTATCTAGAAGGAGACTGCAAATCCCACTTCTTCCTGGTGAAGACTTGGCTCCACATCCCTCTGACTGGGCCCCACTTTCCTGACTAGGTCAGTGACTGCCTATCAGGCCAATCAGTTTGAGTGATATACCCTTCTTTGCACATCAGACCAGCTGCCAGGGAGATAAACTTAACCCCAGCAGAGACAGTATTTCATTAGCACTGGGTGCTCAAAGAACTGGGAGGAGGTGCACACCTAGGCGGAGCTGAGTTTCAACTTCTCTGCCAGGGTTTATGTTAGCAAATATTTTGAGTGTCCTTTGTTAGGAACTGAAGACACAGCAGAGAAGAGAGTTGGCTCTATCTGGATCACTTACGGTCTTGCAGAAATTCACTAGATTCAAGTGAGGAGATTTAATAAACATATGACACAGACATGTAACATACAGAGGGATAGCAAGGGTTAAAGAACTAGTCAAGACTGGTGATGCACTCAGAGCCTAGCAGTGGTAGGAAGCCTTCGGCCAGGGAGCCTGGGTGACAAGTCCTTTGCATTCTGTCATGGTCAGCCCCCAGGGACACAGAGAAAGGAAGAGAAGGTGTAGGGTGGGGCAAAGAAAATTCACCAGTTTGTGTCTTCCAGGAGTTGAACCATACCCTGAAGCTAGGCAGGACCTCTGAGATCCATTGGTCTTTGCTGGGTAGACTGGAACATTGGAAAGAACCAGGCTTTGGGGACAGACAGACTTGCATTTGAATCCCAGCTACCACTTTTTAACTGCAAACCTTGAACAAGACACTTTTCCCTGAGCCTCAGATTGCTCATCTGGAAAGTGCTGTGCCCCAGGATTACTGCGAGAATTAAAGAAAGTATGAAACACCTGGCAAATACTTCCTAGCCCCTGATCAACTGAGCCCCATCACTCAGTGGATGTTAGTTTTTTTCTTAAGAAGGAAAAGGTTTTTGTTTTTTGTGGGATTTCACTTTAAAATAGTAATAAGTAAAAATGGGATTTTGTTTGTAATAAGCCATTTTCAATAAATGTTGTTATTACTGCCCCCCCCCACCTGCCCAAAAAAACATCTGGGTAATGGGAAAAGCTAAAGCCAACTGGTCCTCAGCAGAGCATCATAAGTGTTAGGTACCAGTTCCAAATGTATATATTTTCAATAATGTTTATTTGTAAATGTAACTTGCTTTTACTAGATAATTTTCAAAGAAAATGACCATTTAAGCTAGGGAATTTGTCAAATCCCTGTTATCTCAAAGATTGTTCAGTTTTGAGATTTTCTTAAGTCAGTTACAACGGGTGTCAGTGTGCGTCCAGTGGCCTAGCAATCTTAGCCAGCCTTTATGCGGTTTAGGAAGTCCGCAGAGCCTGTGAGCTAGGACATGCTATCAGACAGTGGTAATTGGAGTCCGGCCTATCCCTCAGAAGAGGAACGTCTTATCCTTGTTTCTCATTCCAAATCCATTGTATTTGTGGCTTCTTTACTACTGTTATGTCTCTGCCCCAACCTGATTGTCTCTAGTTCATTTGTCATTTCATGTTCAGAGATAATGTTGTAGATCATCCTTTGTGTAGACCAGTTGTAAAATAAACTAGAATGAATATATCTTTTCTATGCTGAATGCAAGAGATTCAACTAACTGATTGTATTTTCTTCCCCAGAAAAGTAACTTTTGAAAAACAGTGGTTCTATCTGGATAACATCATTGGCCATAGTTATGGAACCACATTTGAAGTGACCAGTGGAGGAAGTCTTCAGCCCGCGAAGAAAAAGGAAGAACCCACTTCAGGTGCACTACTTTGGGTGTATGAAATAGGTGCTCTTGAGTTGGCTAATCAGAAACCTGTCAACCCTAATTAATATAAAGTGCTAGCCCGGCTATCGCTAAAGAAATCCAAACTCAATCTAAGAACTATAGTTTGGCGGAATGAAGCAAGGTTTGTTTGCCTTTGGCTTTGAGATATTTGGATCTGGCTCCAGCTGGTCATTCACTGATTCTTTAACCTTGGGCTAGGCATTTAATCCCATGAGTCCTTGCTGCTTCAGTGTAAGATCAACTGCAGAGGCTTTTCAGTGCCCAGAAGTTGAGGAACAGCTTTGAGATAGTGAACATAATTGGGTGAAGGTTAAGACATCTGGCTTTCAATTCAGTTGACTAGGTTTAAGGGTCAGCTCCACCACTTTCCCTGTAACCTTGGAAGTTATTCTCTAAATCTTATATCCTCATCTGTGAAATGGGGCTATAAACATTTAATGCCTAGGCTATAGTGAGTCATGATACATAGAAAGTTCTTAATAGTGCCTTGCTTATAGTAAAGTCTCCATAATTTTAGCTGTTACTATTAATTAAAATTAAGTACTTAAATATTTGTTAAAATATATTTAATATTTTATTACTAAAATAAGTATCCTTAAATAATTATTAAAATTAAATAATTAAAATTGTATTAAAGTTCTGGTTCAAACAAGTTAGTTAAATACTTTTAAGTTAATATCCATATTTTTATTAAGTACCAAATATGTTTCAGGCATGAGTAGTCATTGTGATTATAACAGTTCATGAAATGGATCATCTAATAAAATTTATTAATGGAGCTCCGGCTGGTGTGGCTCAGTGGATTGAACGCCAACCTGTGAACCAAAAGGTTGGTTTGATTCCCAGTCGGAGCACATGCCTGGGTTGCAGGCCAGGTCTCCAGTTGGGGAAGGGTGAGAGGCAACCTATCAATGTTTCTCTTCCACATCAATGTTTCCTCTCCCTGTCTTTCCCTATCCCTTCCCCTCTTAAAAATAAATAAACTTAAAAAAATTATTAGTGGGGAACACCAAAAATAATTTAGTAGAGAAGCAAACAGCATGATTTCAGGTGGTAATGCATCCTATGAAGATGACAAAGTAGGAGGGTGTACTGGAGGCTGACTGGATATGGGGAGACTTGGCTGATGATGAGCTCAGTCCTGTTTGATGGAAAGGATGCAGCCACTCACATTGTCTTAAGAGCGTGACAAACAGAGGGAGAAGCAAGTACCGAAGCCCTGCTGTAGGTTTGTGCTTAGGGGCTTAGGAACGGAAAGAAGGGCAATGTGGCTGAGAATGCGGGTCAAGAAATGAGGCCAGAAAAAGGTAGCCAAGGGCCAGAGCATACACAAACTTGCAGATCATCTTTGCATTGTATCCTAATTGCTACCGGAAGCCTCTTTGTGATTTGGTGCATCAGAGTAGATGAGCTGATTTAAATTTTAAAGAGAACTCTGGTGTCCAGGTGGGTTGTAAGGGGGCAGAAGTGGGAGTGGGAAGATAAGTTAGAGACTTGGAGTAGTGTGGGCAAGAAAGGATAGTAGCCTGGGGTGAAACCGAAAGGCCAAATTTGCATGTACATTCCAGTAGAACTGGAAAGCCAAATTTGAGTGGCTGATGGGCTGGATGTGGATATGAATTTAGAAGGAAGATTTTTAATAATTTCAGATCATAAATGTCATAAAGCAATTTCCTTCCTTAGAGACCAAAGAAGCGGGCACTGATAATCGAAATATAGTTGATGATGGGAAATCTCAGAAACTTACTCAAGATGACATAAAAGCTTTAAAGGACAAGGGCATTAAAGGAGAGGTAATATTAAAAGGATATTGTATTTTGTTTTTGTTTGGTATTTAGGGAATTGCTTGGTTTTTAAAGCAGATTTTACCTGAGGTAAAATGTAAAAATCCTGTATACTTGGTAGAAATAGCTTGGAATGTACATGCAATTCAGTATGTCAAAAGTTTCATTTCTTATATGCAGGAGTGTAAGTGAATGAAATTACTAATATTGTTAGTGAAAGAAAATTTAATAACAGTGCATATTAGAGCTTAACTTTATTTTCAATAATGTTTTCAGCTAGTGTCTTCAAGAATGACAGTTTCCTTTACCTCCCTTCTTTTTTTGTTGTATATCCCTGTTCTTTTAGTAAATGGTGATATAAAGTACTTATATTTTAATGCAAATTCTAGATAGAGTAAGAAACTACAGAATTCATCCATTTAGACTTCTGTGAAAAAGGAACTGGAGAATCAGACCTTTGGATACATTCTTGGGTAAGATACCTTTGCAGTGATCTGTTCTGTGAAAATAAAATTTCAGGAAATCTGCTCCTTTTCTTATAGGAAATAGTTCAGCAATTAATTGAAAATAGTACAACTTTCCGAGACAAGACAGAATTTGCTCAAGATAAATATATAAAAAAGAAGAAAAAGAAGTAAGTTTGTTTGAAAAAGATGGAAACATTAAATCTTTTTGTAAATTTAAAAAACATTATTAAAAATAAAATATTTTTAAACTGGTATTTAAAAATCAGTGTTCTGTTTTCTTCTTCCCCCAGATATGAAGCCATCATTACTATTGTGAAGCCATCTACCCGCATTCTTTCAATTATGTATTATGCCAGAGAGCCTGGAAAAATTAAGTACGCTTTGTTTCCTTTCAAAAGTATAATTGGGGGAGAATTTATCTTTAAGAAAGTCATGATTTTAAGTAAAATGAGAAACTTGCTCACCTGCATAAAGTATTCTCCTACCCCATAAATTGTAAGTTCTTTTTACCGTTGCCTCCAAAGCAATCAATAATCTTATCAACATACTTTTTAATGTGACAAAACTTGAAAAATGATTATTAAAATTACGGGCCTTGCTTTGCTAAAAATGAATGAATCGTTCTTTTTTCTTAGCCACATGAGATATGATACACTAGCCCAGATGTTGACATTGGGAAATATCCGTGCTGGCAATAAAATGATTGTAATGGAAACATGTGCAGGCCTAGTACTGGGTGCAATGATGGAACGAATGGGAGGTAAGTTTTAACATTTTCAAGTTCATGTTTTGAGTAAAGGAATCTGGAAAAAAATATAAAAATTTCAGTCTCATGGAAAGTGAGGTTCAATTACTGTGAGTTTATTGAAGTGACTTGGGCTTACGCAGCTGTAGTCCCTGGGGCCTTTCTGCACAGTCCACGTCTCCCAACCCACACTGTGTTGGCATCCCTGGATGGCAGTTGTCCTTCTCTGCTTCAGTAGCAGTGGGGGTGGTTCTCAACCCTGTGGCTGGCTAAGACCTCCAGGGCAATCATTTCAGGAAACACTTGTATAGCTGATGCTCATTTTATTGGCCTGAATTGCATGGAAAAAATATTAGGAATGTATTCACTGCTAGAAGATACAATACAACCTGATTTGCTTGCCCTTTCTCTGACTGCATAGAAAATAAGAACTTAACTGTGTTGTTTGCAAGTAATGTCATTGCACTGGGGGGAAGCTGGTAACTGTTTAGTCACCAATCATGTGACATCAGATTTGCAAAATCAGAGTTTTACTGTAGTGTCAGGCGGGAGTTAGCTTGCTTAAGACTTTTTGTTTATCTGTTTTGGAATTACATTACATCCATGGGGAATATTCATAGACTCCAAACTCCCAGAAAAGCTGCATCATCTCATCTGTCAACCTCTGAACAGAGTCAAGTAGAGAGACATTAAGTCTTACTGTGGAGGACCCTGAGGATTTGCAAAATCTAGAGTCACCTTCATCAAGAGATGTTTTTTGTTTTACCTGTTCAGGTTTTGGCTCCATTATTCAGTTGTACCCTGGAGGCGGACCAGTGCGGGCAGCAACAGCATGTTTTGGATTTCCCAAATCTTTCCTCAGTGGTCTTTATGAATTCCCCCTCAACAAAGTGGACAGTCTCCTAAATGGAACATTCTCTGCCGAGATGCTCTCTTCAGAGCCAAAAGACAGTGCTTCGGTTGAAGAAAGTAATGACACACTGGAGGAAAAACAGACTTCAGAACAGGAGAACGAAGACAGCATGACAGAGGCCCCAGACTGCAACCACCCCAAAGAACAGGAAACAGTGGAAATTCTCTCTCCAGATCCAGAGGATAAGGAGCCTAAAGGGAGAGGAAGCAAAAGGGATTATGTAAGAACTTTAGAGTCTCCCCTACCCTCATAATACTCCCCTCAGGACCTAAATTAATTTCATTTAAGCACTGAGATTTGATTTGGCTTTGCAGCAGCAGCTCCCAAAATAATAAATATCAAAACAGATGGAGAAGGAATGTGTGTGTGGGTGGGCACACATTTGATATAGTCTCTGAGATGGAGCTTATGATACAGAAACACTGTATATAGGTAGCGTAATGACTGTTTTATAACATATGGGCTTTCTTGTGTTTTCAGCTTCCTTATAAATGATCTCCTTCTGTTGCTTTAGTCCGAATTGATAAATATTGTTGAAATGTTTTGACCAGTGTTTCCATAAGCATGACTGAATGACCTTAGTACTTTGTTTTCTGGTTTTTCTTGAAGAGTCGGGAGAAGCAGAGGAGACAAGAGGAGCAGAGGAAAAGACATTTAGAGGCTGCTGCTCTGCTGAGTGAAAGGAACGCGGATGGGTGCGTTGATGAAAGAATGCGGGTGACATCTTGCTGTTCATGGGCTCTGCTTCAAACAGATTAGTATTCTCTGCTTGTCCGCTTTGGTTCTGTGGGAGCGGAGATGATGATTCTCTCTTGAGTTTTTAAAGAAAGAAGGCTGCCTCTGGTAGAGGTAGGAAATTGTGCTGGTTTCAGAATTTTTAAAGAAATTTGAAATCTTTCCAATTATAGTGCATCAGTGGGGGCTGTGTAGTCCTGCCTACATGCAGGTGGTGGGGCATTCGAATTGGGGTGAAACTGGTTAATGTGAGGGCTAAGGAGACCTGACAAGGAGAGAGAGATTCAGGTACCTTCAAGGTAGCATCAATGTTGGATTTGTTTCCAGATGATTTTTTTAATTGAATTTATTGGGGCGACATTGGTTAATAAAATTATACAGTTTCTAGGTGTACTCCAGATGATTTTTTTTAAATCAAGAATGTTAGCCCTGGCTGGTGTAGCTCAGTGGATTGAGCATCGGCCCACGAACCAAAGGGTCGCTGGTTCAATTCCACAGTCAGGGCACATGCCTGGGTTGTCGACCAGGTCCCCAGTAGGGGGTGTGTGAGAGGCAATTACACATTGATGTTTCCTCCCTCTCTCTCTCTCCCACTCTGTATAAAAATAAAATAAAATCTTTAAAAAAAAAAAATGTTAAATGCTAAGAGTTGCCAAGCACCTTGAGAGCTTATAATTCAGTCTGTGTTTCCTAGAAATTAGTAGCTCATGATTTTATCTGGAATTTTTGGAATGTTGTATTTAAAGGTCTTCCTTGTGTAAGCCATGCAAATAAATACATGGTCATTTTAAATGTATTTTAAAACCTATGCTCCATTTTGGAAGCAAAGAGAATAATATATCCAACATCTCTCTTGCAGTTTAATTGTAGCTAGTCGTTTCCATCCCACTCCACTGCTGCTATCTTTGCTGGATTTCGTGGCCCCTTCAAGACCATTCGTAGTCTACTGTCAGTATAAAGAGGTAATACTAAAGTGGAATGGAGGGGAATTCTTGTATCCAAATGTTGATTCTCAAGTTGTGTCCCTAGAAGTAACTCTCAACAGAACTTTCTGTGTGCCTTCAGCCTCTGTTGGAATGCTACACAAAACTGCGGGAGAGAGGAGGGGTCATCAACCTCAGGCTTTCTGAGACCTGGCTCAGAAATTACCAGGTACGTGCTCCTACAGCCAGGCCCAGCAGCTGCTCTCCTGTGTCTCTGGCTCCTTGCAGCACTGCTGGAAGTCGTTAAATATAGATACCCCTCTTTCTGTTTATAGAGATGAAACAGTCTCATGCCTATAACTCAGAGAAAGTGCCCTGATCGTTCCTGACCCTTTTCTTCCTCCTCTTATGTCAGGGTCTATCACTCTGTAACTCCAATCCAGAGACATTTAAAATGCAGACTGTTGTGATTGTGTTTACTCAAGGCCTCAAGATCACTGTGGAGGGAATAACTAATAATAGCAAAATCCCCAAGCCAAGAAAGTGACCCTCTCCTCCCTGCTGAGATGTCTTTGCAGCAAGTTTTCAGTATTTACTGGTGGGCTCCGTGTCAGTTCAGGTCTTCTAGAAGAAGGCGTAGGTCAGGTGGAATTAGAAGTGTAATAGATGTATCAGGGGAAATGCCTTTGAAAGATAAGCGGGGAGGGAGCAGGATTAGGCAGGCAGGGAAAGCCATCAGAGCGTGATGCACGTCTGGTGCCTGTGAAAGAGGGGGTAACGGAGTATGGGGGAGGGAGAGAGTCTCAACCAAAATCACGGGGAGCCCCAGAGCAACGACTTCCCATTAAAGGAGCCCTGTTTTGCCCAGAAATGGTGCATTCCTGGTGACCATACCCAGTTATCAACTTGGAGCAGCCCATGGCCTCCCTGGGAGTGAATGCTGGGGCAGCTGCTAGAGGCCTTCTACTGCTTGAAATCCTCCCAGACAAGAAATCCTCTTGGAGATCTGAGGGAGCACCTCCATGGTGCCACAGGCCCTGCCCTGCTGCTTGGTCACCTTAATACAGGACACTCTGTAGCCCTGGGTGATCCTGCCCATCATGGCAACCATCTTATTTAGCTACAGTAGTAGGAGATAAGTCTTTTCGGAGTCAGCAGGGCATTAGGAAAGGGAGGCTGTGAGTGTATGTCCAGTAGCTACATCTCCATGGACCCTAACTCCGCTCTTGACCGTGAAGTGCCCTGGAACCAAGGGTAAGAAAGTTACTCACAGGCCCAGAGCACGACACAAACCATTTGCTCATTTGCTACTAGAAAGTTGCTTCGGGTTTAAGAGAAACAGCTTCTGTTTTATTTTTCAAAAGAAAATCACTTAAACCAATTTGTCTACTTTTATCAGCACTATAATTTGAAGGAAGGAGGTCCTTAAATACTGGTCTGATTAAATCTTCAAGAGATTCTGTGTCATTTAAATTCTGATTTCTGGCGTGTGTATTGTTAGCATGTTCTTTACCTGCTTAGGAAAACACGAGTGTCTGTCTTTCTGTCTTGTTTAGGTTTTGCCAGATCGAAGTCATCCCAAACTACTGATGAGTGGAGGTGGCGGTTACCTTCTCTCAGGCTTCACTGTTGCCATGGAAAACCCTAAAGCAGAACCCAGTCTCACATCCAACTCAAGCACTTTAGAATTACACAAGACTGAAGAGCCAGCAGCTAAAAAACGGAAATGCCTAGAGTCTAACTCTTAACCTTTCAAGAGTTGCTTTATTTTTGTTCTCAGGCATTATATAGTTAGTAATTAAATTTTAAATGTCATTACTAATCAGTTTTTCATATTCTAACATAAGAACATGTCTGTACACCTGTTCCTGGGAAAAATAAGTAAGTCTTTTGTTCACCACTAACGCAGATGGGTTTGGTCTGTCAAAACCTTGAGCCAAAATACCCAAGCCTGGGGTAAGCAGCGGACTGAGATACGGCCAATTCCATTTATTTCACAACAATGCACCAAGTACTTTTAGTACTCTGTGCACATGTCGAGAATTTAGACATCCTAAAAATATATTTATACGAGACTCTGTTTATGTGTTAAGCTAAGTGTAATGACACAGCAGAGCTAAAACTTGGCAGGTACTTAAAGGAAGGAATTTGTGGAAGAAATTTCCTGGTTCATTCCACTCTGCAACCTAAGCAATACAGATGTGTGAGTGTTAGATTTATAGTACCAAAAATGTCCTCCCTGTTCCCTACAGTGGAATAAACTTTTTTAAAATTCCAGATTTTTTTATTTTAATAGTTGATGACCTAGGAAAGTCAAGTATTTATTTTATTGCTTTTTGTTGTTGATACAAAAGTGTAGTACAGTACTTTTTTGCATTAATTTACCAGTCTCCTCATTCTTATGTTAAATAAAGTGACTAGAATGTTGGTGTACTATTCAGTTAAAAGAGACAAATGGGTTTTTCCCTCCCCAGAGACTTAATGGAGATAGATGTATACACATATATATGTACACTAAGTCCTCATTTAATGTTGTCTATAGATTCTGTGACTTTAAGCAAAATGATATATACTGAAACCAGTTTTACCGTAGGCTAGTGCATACAAACAGGAGTTAAGTTTTTATGGCATCTCATCAGTGTTATAATGAAATGATAGTGAATGAATCGATGTTATTCGAGGGTTTGCTATATATGGATGTTGGTATTATATACACATATATAAATATATGTATGTGTACATATATATACACACGTATATATATATATGTATGCACACACACGGAGACAGAATGCACTATCTGTATGAACTCTGACAAAGTTTAGTGCAGGGCTTAGACCAGTTACTGCATTAGTGTCACTCCTTGTCAAATGTATTTTAAAGTGCCTTTTTTGGTGATTAATGCTGGTTTGTTGAGCTCTAGCATGATTAGGTGGTTAGTCCTAAGCTCTGAAAAAATATAATCAAATTATTTGGTCATCTGCTGCAGCCAACAGAAGTGTTTAAAGCAAGCCAAGGCTCTCGTCCATGAGTCTCACTCACTAAACACACTCATCAGGTGTATTGTTCACATCGTTTTAGTACAGATGCAGATCATCCAGCGAGGAGCCTCTCAGAAAAAGAAATTGCTTTTTCCTAATAGCATGTGCTATTCTGACAAAGGCCAGTGTGATTACCAAGTACAGTTTTGATTCTTATTTCGTTAAAACAATTGCTTTTAAAGAATAAAAGTATTTCCTACCGTGATCCTGTGGACTGACATTAATGATGCCATCTGACAGAGCATTCACTGGTTTTCAGCTGATTGTGACCCATGGTCTGTGTAAGAAAACATGCCCTGATTGGCACCTCCTTGAACTTGTCATTGCAAACAGTCCTTGCAGTTGTCACCTACCTACAATCAGTCAAGTTTGGTCGAAGGGAACACAACATGTGCACAGACTGGATTCAGTAGTGGCTGACCTCCACTCGTCACTGCTGCTAGAACCATCTCCTCCGTGGGGCCCAGCCAGTTGCCTTGTCGCATCCCATTCCATTCAGTCTGGGGGTCTGCACTAGCAAGACCCTGCATGCCCGCTTGTGTACTGATCTCACACACCAGCATCGAGTTAACCCTAACCTTGAGAAAGTTATTTTTCTGTCAATACAGTTTACTTCATCAGTTAGTACTGATGATTTAATTCAGTAGTTTGAAAACTTACTGTGTGCCAGGATCCTTTGGAGGGCTTATTAAAAACATAGATTGTTGGGACCCCGCCCCCCAATTTCTGATTCAGTAGACCTGAGGTGGACAAAAATGCCCTTTCTAAGTTTCAGGTGGTGCTGGTGCTGCTGACCCAGGAACCACCCATGGCGAAACACTCCTATTTGTACATCCACATCATGAGTAGAGCAAAATGCACAGGTTATTGTCTTGTTAGTAAAGTGTACATCCACCTTTGGAGCAGATAAATGGATAATTCTGTGACTTCTGGACATCCAGCCACCAGGAGTGTTACGTGAAATGTAATGAGGGGCAGTCAAAAAGAAAATCGTTTTGTAGTGTCCATTTTATTTCTTCATTGGATTAGGGTACTTGGGAATATACGGTGGTGCCAGTTAGGATTTCTTTTAGCTTAGAGGTACACTAAAAGTGTATGAAACATCTTTTTTTCAGCTGTATTGTAATTGATTTACAACATTGTGTAAGTTTAAGGTGAATATATTGATTTGATGCACATATATTACAAGTTTATTACCATCATATCATTAGCTAAAATGCCCCCTCCATGACATAATTAACCATTTCTTGTGAGAACATTTAAGATTTAGCAACTTTCAAGAATATAATACAGTATTGCTAACTATAGTTGCCATGATGTACATTAGATCCCCTGAACTTACTAATTTTTTGACAAGGTTTGTACACTTTGACCAGCATCTCCCCATTTTTCCCACTACCACCCCCAGACCCTGGCAACCACCATTCTACTCTGCTTCTATGAGTTCAGTTTTTTTAGACTACTCATATAAATGACAAACTATTTGTCTTTCTCTTGCTTATTTCACTTAGTGTAATGACTACTATAAGGTCTGTCCACATTGCAAATGGCAGGATTTCTTTTTTCTCATTGCTGAATATTAAATCCATTATGTGTGTATGTGTGTATTATATATATCTCACATCTTTATCCATTTATTTGGAGACATACTTAAGCTGTTTGCATATTTTGCTATTGTGAAGAATACTGCAGTGAACATGGGAGTGCAGGTATCGCTTCCAAATAGTTCATTCCCTTCAGATCTACAAACAAAAGCTCTACATTTTTGTGCCCCCCACTACATTTTATGGTTTTGATGTCACAATTTACATCTTATATTGAGTACCCATTAACAAATGTCTTATAGTTATTTTAATTCTTTTAGACTTTATACTAGAATTACAAGTATAAGTGAGACTATTTTGAATAACTACGTTTACCTTTACCCATGAGTTTTATACTGTCATGTTTTCATGTTAGTAAATAGTTGGTTAGCAGTTTTCACTTCAGCTTGAAGAACTCCCTTTACCATTTGTAAGGCTGGTCTAGTGCTGATAAATTCCTTCAGCTATGATTTCTGTTTGGTACATATTTATATTTTATATGTCCGTCAGAATCCTCACTTTGTTCAGGCATTGCTGTCCGGACTTTGGTGAGCACCTTATGACTGTTACTTTGACTCCCTGACTGCCTGACTCCCTGTCAGGTATATCACTTATCTCTGTCTCATTAAGATATGTTTCTGGAGATTTATCTTGTTCTTTGGAACATATTCCTCCATTTCTTCATTTTCCTTCACTCTCTGTTGGTGCCTGTACTTCAGATGTAATAGCCACCATTCAGCCTGGACAGATGGGCTTCGTGTAGGAAATGAACTTCATCAATCAGTCTGAGCTCCAGGTTTGTCTCAAACTTTTGTGATTGTCCAAGCTGCCATCTTTGTTCTTAGAGGTTCCTAGGTATTCAGGGTGTGCCAACACCAAGCCGTAAGTGTCCCAAAGGGGAGAATTCCTGTCAGCACCTACATACAGGCTGATTATAAGCTGGGACCTCGGGCAGCAGCTGGGAAAATACTTAGTTAAGCCTCTTCCAGGGAGAAACTAGGAGGTGGGCATTTTTGGCTGCTGTCTCGGTAATGAGCATGGAGAGAGTTGTAGTGGTGAGTGCTCATCCACTGTTAAGAACTGCTGCTTTGCTTTTTTCCTGTGGGTCTCATGGACACAAGCCCCATTGGCTTTCAGAGCTAGGTGTCCTGGGAGGCCATCTCTCGAGTGAGAGTCATAAAAGTTGGGGTGCAAGAAGCAGTTGAGAGTTGAGGGCTCCCTCTCAATTATTTGGCACTGGGCCAGGGGTGGAGTTTATGCCAAGAGCGTGTCTCAGCCTTTTCTACCCACTTCAGTATGGACATTGTCTCAGTCATCTGACATGTAGAAGTCACTTAGCTAGTTTCTAGATTTCTCAGAATGAATTGCTGCACGTATAGCTGTGCACTCAGTGTGTCCATGGGAGGGGAGAAGTTTAGGACACTCCCCCCCACAAATGTACAAAATTTTGAAAAAGACTAGGGTATTTGCATTTTGTTTTAAAGCATTGGTTGTAAATATTGCAAGGGCAACACTAAATACTAAAGGGCATTTCCTAAAAATTTGATCATTAAGGTTTATGTTGTTCTAAATCAGTGATTTTCAACTGGTGTGCCACAGAATTTTTAAAACATGCAATACCTGACTGTTTAGTCAGGGGCACTGTCCTCTTCCCTTAAATCGTCAAATTTAAAGAAAACAAAAAAGACAACAGCCAAAACAACAATAGCTGTCCTGTGTAAATGAATCAAAATTATACCTATTTTTTTGTCTGATTGGTAAAAATGTATTTTTTGATGTGCCACAGAATTTTAGTAATTAGTTTATGTGTGCCATGAGATGAAAAAGGTTGAAAATTCTTGTTCTAAATATTCCTGATTTTGGAATATTTTTCAGTGCAGTTCTAGAAAGGACCCCTATGTATCTAATTTCTTTACTTTAAATATTATGTTGCCTCTATTTTTGTAAAATAGATTACAGATTTTTTTTCTTGGATTTAACTATGTAGCACAGGTCAGATGGCAAGAAACTAGTCCCTGAATAGCTAGCTACTTATAAAGCAACTGATAAGCTGTTAACTATCCCATTAACATTTATTAGGTACTCTTTGCTTTTTAACCCTTTATGAGAATGGGCAAAATCTTTGAAGCATAGGAAATAATATCACATATCCCACCCTTTTTTTTTTTTTGCCTCTTTCACAGTTCCATTAAATTTGGCATTTAGCTGAGATATTAAAACAAGACTAGAAAGATCCCTGACATTTCGATTTCACATTGACATATAACAAGGCATTAAAGAATTTTGTTTCAAAATGTGAGTGGGCTCTGTCTGTTTTAGTGTTGTCATTCTAAACCAACAAATTTTAAAAGTAGAGAAATTAATCCAGAGGGTGGAGGAAAGGAGAGCAGGAGTTTCTTAGCTCTTGGGAATGCTTCTCACACACAGGTAAAGTGGTCTCTCCAGTTCTGTCACCTGTGAGTGACACAAAGTAGCTAAAACCATCTGGTAACAAACTCAAGGAAGAGAGGAGGCAAAAATAAGGAGAAATATGATTGACTTTAATCAGGGGTCAACAGCCCTGGCTGGTGTGTTTGCTTGGAGCATCATCCCATACACGCAAGTTCTCAGATTTGATTCCCCCTCAGGACACATACCCAGGTTGCAGGTTCAGTCCGTGGTGGAGGCACGTACAAGAAGGCAACTGATCAGTGTGTCTCTTTCACATCAATATCTCTCTCCCTTTCTCTGTCTCTCCCTTCCTCTCTCTCTAAAAGCAATGAAAAAAATGTCCTCCGGTGAGGATTAAAAAATATTCAATCAGAAGTCAGCAAACTACAGCCCACAGACCTAGTATGGTTCACTGCCAGGTCTCTGTAAGGCCTGCAAGCTACAAATGGTTTTTCCTTTTTTTAAATGGTTGGTGGAGGGAGCAAAAGAAGAATCATATTACATGACATTCAGATTGCAGTGCCAATAAATGAAGTTTTACTGGGACAGCCACGTTAATTTGTTTATGTATTGTCCCTGGCTGTATTCGTTCTATGGCAGAGCTGAATAGTTGTGACAGAGATCATATAGCCCTCAAACCGTAAAATATGTACTACCTGGCTCTTTAAGAAAATGTGTGCTGACCATGGATTTTAGTGACCCTTCTGGCTCCTCCAGACCTGCTGGCAGTGTCCGACATGGTTGACCCCTCTCCTTGCTGCAGTTTATCACCTGGCTTCTAGGCCATCACTCTGCTGGTTTCCCTCCTGCCTTTCTGGCCTTTCTACCTCCATCTCAGTTACTAGTTCCTCATCACCTCTGAGGTGAATGTGTAGAAAGACATTGGTGTACCCTAGAGGTTGTCAGTGGTACTTCTTCATTCTTTTGTCTACTTTCGTTTATACTTGCTACGTCGGGTGGATGGATTTGGGAAATGATCAAAGAAAGAGATATGACCATGAGGTGGCAGTAGCACACACATGCTTTATTGTCTACCAGGTGACACCTCACAGGTTTTGAAGGTAGGGCGAGGAGATGTCCCTCACAGCAGGAATCTGTCCAGAAGCTACACCTTGGGTTTGCTACTGAGAAGAGGGGGGCGAGGGGAGTCCCAGGGAGAGGGAAATCGGAGAGGTGCCTTTCATGTCTGGCAGTGTCGCTCAGCAGTATGGCAGGGAATTGCTGGGTCTGAGGAGCGAATGTCGACCAACTTACAAGGCTTGGGGTTTTATAACCACAGATTATTTTATAAATGGTCAGCAGATGCTGGGTGTTGTAAAGCAAAGGCATGCAAAGCAGGTAGACCCTAAATGGCTAAACATTTGCTCATTTGGACAATGTTTAAAATAAATGATGTGTAAAATTTGTATGCGGCACTGGTAGGCTTTTGAGCTAACGGTTCTCAGCCTACAGTGAAGAAAATAACCCACCTAGGGGCCAATGCACAGAGGTTGTCTTTGGCTCATTTATATAACACAGGGCGATCTCCCCAGTTTTAAGGCTTTAAATACCATCTCTATGATGCTGACTCCCACACTGTCTTTAGCACAGGCCTTTGCTTGAGCTCCAGGCCCATATACCCAACTCAACACTTCCACTTGGTATCTAGTCACATATTAACATACCCAACCTGAGCGGCACACCTCCCCTCCGAAGGCAGTCACTCCTGCAGTCTTCCCACCTCTGCTCTCCAGGCCTGAAACCTTGGCATCATCCATGATGCCTCTCTTTCCCTCATGCCACACACAGCTCTATCAGCTCTACCTGCCATGTCTCTCTAAAACAGTCCCAGAGTCTGACTGCTCCTCCCACCATCACTTACCAGTTTCTGCGTTTCTGCCCTCATGTTCCCCACAGCCAGAGTGTTTTCATCATTAACTTGATGTTTTTACCATTAACGTTTATTATTTTAATTAAAAGAGGAAATCGGTGGCCCTGGGTAGTCCTTGACTTCTCGAAGGAATGGTGGCATCCCCAGAGATCCAAATTGCACTCTGCTGGGCACACAGGCCAAGTGGGATTCTCTCGATGTTGCCTGCATCCCTGACAGGTCATTTGTGCCTGCACACTCCCCTGCCCTGAAGTGTTTGCAAACTAGAATAAAAGTATGTGCTACTGCACGGGGCATTGGCAAGGCGGTGTGGGCCAGGAGGAAGCTGTGCGAACCATTGCCAAGCTTGGGTGCCATGCAGTACTTTGCTCCATCTGCCAGCAGCTTCTCCCTATGAGCACTGCCCACTCTGTGTGTGTGCATGTGTGTGTGAGATGGGAGAAGAGACGGAGAGAGACTAAAGCCTGAAGGCTGAAACTCTCTTGCAATAGTATGGGACTGAAGTTAATCTAAAAACGGTCTGGTTAAATTAGCACAGACAATTCTTGACTTTATCAGGAGGAGAATCAGGCTTTCCTGGATGAATATAAGCCATATATGATCCCCAGACTTATTTTGCCACCTCCTGAAATGAGCTCTTTACCACTACTGTCAAAGCAATAGAAATCAGCCATTGGGAAGGAATTAAAAGACAGGTAAAAGGAGGCAGAAGGGGGAATTGTCCAGCTGCCTCACTGTAAGAAACTGCGGGCATAACCATGGCATGCGTCACTGTTACATGCCAGGCAACTACTCGGAGTCTTTTGCAAAAATTCATATCATTCTCATGACAACTCACTGAGACAGATGGCCTTATTTTACTGATGAACCTGAGGCCCAGAGAGGGAAAGTAACTTGTCCAAAGCTATTTTGTAACAGAGTCCAAGTCCTGCCTCCTTACAGTAAAAATCGAAGAGGCCTGACGGTCCAGGGCTCCTTCTGGAGCAGCCCAGACGTTGTGATTCCCAATCCGGGGTTCTTCCCAATTATCCAGGCTTTCTCCTTGCCCTGAAAACTGACCATTGGCCAGGTACTCCCAGATCTCTCCGGATAACAGAATTTTTAAAATAATGTCTTATGCTGTTTTTTCTTTTTTTTTCTTCTTTTCCAAACAGGTTCTTCAAGCCTATTTAATCTTCCTCCAGTCTAGGGGAACAGATGTGTTTTTCTGATCTCTTTCTCTTTACCTTCTTGAAAGGTTTGTTTTTTTTAATTCTCTATTCTGCACCCAAAGACCAATATATCCTAGTGCTCTCTTTTAGAATTCACTTTAAAGAATGGATTTGAAAATCACACTCCTCTCTGTTAGCCCCAAAGAAGCCTAGAACATGAAGCTTTTTGGCTTCAGGTAGATCTTTTATTATTTTAAACAGATGCAAACGTATTTTTTCAAGGATGGTAGCACAGTCATTGTCACAAGCATGTTAATATGTCGATTTTGCAGAAAAAGAATATGCTACAAGTCATGCTATTCTTATTTTCAATAGCATTATGGCAAAAATTAAAGACATTTCTAATTGCCTCAAGCACTTAATGAATAGTAAATTCTACTTTCTGCCTTTGGGTAAATAAATGGTGTAGTTCAGTGACGTGGTGGGAAATAGGTAATGCGAGGCCTGCTTCTTAAAACGGTTCTCAGCTCCAGCAACCATCAGCCCCTTCGATTACCATTGAACTTCTCAGCTATTTTCTGTAGTTCCAAATCCATTGCAGCCAAGTTTTCAAGTTCCTTTTCCTGGAAAACACACACACAAAATGGAAGCATGAGGTTAATTTATTTCATAGTTGAAGGCAGTATAAACAGGGGAATTTTCAATGTGTTGGAGGCTGAGACAGGCTACACCACTGGGGAACTTGTCAGAAGTGCAGATTCCTGGACTCCCACAGGGACCCACAGGACCACAAACTCTGAGGGCTAGGAATCCCTCGTGATGCTGATGCACGTTCACATTTGAGAAGCACCTACACAGTCAACACGGGGACAAGGGGACAGCTCTGTTAATGTTACCTCTCCCGGATGTAAATTTCTGATTGTTCCAGGCCACGAGCTGGCACAGATGGGCCAAAGCAACTAATTTCTTTATCATCTGTTCTTTCCTACCCTGGGAAATAGTGATGCAAAGTCAAATAACCAAGGGAAGACACCAGTGCACTGGTTGGTCGTCAGCCTTGGCTGAATATCGAAATCACCTGGGAGCTTTAAAAAATTCCGATGCCCTGTCAGCCCAGCACCGAACGGAATCTCTGGGGGTGGGTCCCAGGCATTGGTAACTTTTCAGGCTCTCCATGTGACTTCAGTGTGCAGCCAAGGTTGAGAAGCACTGCAATAGAAGGAGGTGGGCAGGGACGTGGGCAATGGCTACATATTAGGCAGAACTCAAACCCAAGAGTTATCTCTACTTTGTTAAGTTAGGGGTACATTATCATGGTGATTAATCCCCACCAATTTCTCCCCATCGATTTCAGGCAGTCTTGAATTTATTGACATTAACCACCCTAAGTAAATTTGAAACAAAATCCCCACACTGTACCTCTTCCTCTGTCAGCACTCTTGGGCGGGCCCTGTCCTTTTCATTGTCCGTGGTGTGGCGTGGGCTCAGCTGCTCCTCTGAATCGTAGAAGTCGGGAAATTCGGCCGACTTCTTCCTGTAGTGAAGGAGCTGGTCCAGCTCAGCCACTCGGTCATACTGCCTTTTCAGATCCAGACTGGGGACAAGGTTTCTCTTCTCATATCCCCAATTCCCATCCTCCTCAAAGGGCTTTTTCTCCCACCAGTCATAGTTGTATTCTGGGAAGAAATTCTTCTCATTCAAGGTCAAGCCATTTTCCTCTTCGCCCTCCAGAAAACTGTCATCCGTGTTGTCTTTTCTCTCAAAATGGCTGCTCTTCCACTGGGAAGGGGCATAGTATGAGCTGAGCAGCTTCCCTAATCTCTTCCTCTTTTCGGTGGTGTGATAGGGAGCATACTGCTTGCCTTGAAGCCTAGCTTCCTTCCTGTTCTCTTTAGTGTCTTGTGGGTCCTCCTGCTGCTGCCATGTCCTGTGGGCTCCTTCCTCACCGTTTTCCTCCCCGTAGTCCAGGTAATTTCTGTCCTGCTCTTGCCACTCGCCTTGAAGGTGCCTTCTTGCCTGGTCCATCTGATTTTCCTGAACACGGTAGCGTCCTTCACCCAAGAATCGTTTCTCTTCTTTGTCTGGAGGAGAGTAGGCACCATGCGCCCCACCCCTAGCTCTCTGGCGGTATCCCCACTCTGGGCTCCTCTCTTCCTCACTGTCTTCACCATATCCACGCGCCATGTTGTCAAGCTCTGAGTCAGGGCGACTTCTCTTGTCCTCCTCCTCCTGGCTCTCATCACTGGGAGGCCTGGGAGCCCTGTACTTCTCACTTCCTCTGCCCCAGTACCGTCCCCCATCCGGGCTCTCAGGAGCCTGGACCCCTGTGGAACTCCTTACTTCTTCCCCGTATTCTGGTTCTTCCTCTGAAGCCTTATAGTGGGTGGAATAACGGTCCCTCTTGTCCCCTACACTGGCCAGGCCCACATGGGACTCCTCCGGCTGCTCGTGGGGTTGCCCCTGTGCCTCAGAAGGAGGATTCCTTTCCTGAGAGGACCTGTCAGGCCTGCTCCACCCATGGCGATGTCGTGGCCTCGAGCGTCGTTTGCCCACCTCATGGCTGGCATCTTCCTCACTTTCCTCAGCTTCTTCCTGGCTCCCGCGTTGGCTTTTAGACTCTTGGAGGTATTTCCCCTGGTTCCTTGTCTCTTCTCCACTCTCTTGGCTACTCCTCTCCTGGCTGTGTATCTTTTCCTCAGGGAGCCTGGCCAAGTGTGTATCGTATCTGGACACTACCTCCTCTTCTTTCTTAGCTGTAGCCAGGTTTCTTTTGTCAAAAAAGGCATTTTGTGTCTCTCCTGGCTCTTCTAGGTGTTTCTCTTCACTGCCACCTTCCCCATGCTCTTTTTTCTGATATTTCTCTCCTTCCTCTTCCTCCCTGTCCTCTCCCTCACTCTTCTCAGAATGGTGTGTCTTTGCTTCTTTGGAGACTTGACTGTCAGAGGGATGGAGGCTCCCCTGGAGCTCACCTGCTTCCTCTCGGCTGTGCCCACCTCCCTCTGTGTTGGCCACTGATGGGCCTTGTGTGTCCATCTCCCCAGTGACTCCTGTGTTCTCCCTACTGGAGGGCACATGGGCTTCTGAGGCATCAGATGAGTCTCTTAACAATCTTACTTCAAATCTTGTGTTTTCATTTTTACTTTTCTCTTCATCTTTAACCTCTTTTTCACCTGTAATGAAAATTTAAAAAGAATAAGAATAACTTCAGAATTCCTTGTCATTCTGTGTGCTGCCTGTAGCACCAGCATTGGTGATTACTACAGATCCTAAGGACCCTGAAAATCACCTGGATAATTTTTTAAGTTAATAAAGAATATACTCAGGTTCCTTTTAAAAGCAAATGGTATGAAAGCTCCTTGGCTATGTTTCAATATAATAATAAACTCTCTATATTTTTATTTTTCCAAAGCATCCAACCAGCATCTCTCATTGGTACTACTAATAATCAAATTGAAATCCAAGTATAAGTTTATAAAATATTATAATTTGGGTGTTGGGTGGAGGGGGGCAAAGGGGAAAATTTAGGGCAGCTATAATAACATAATCAATAAAATATTATTTTAAAAAATAAAATATTACAATTTAGAACCAGAAGAAACCTTAGCATTTGTCTAGCTCAACCTCATCTTTTTGCAGACTAAGACCTTGAGACTCAGAAAGGTGTGATCTAGGACCATTCTTTCCATATTTGCTCAAAGAACTCATTGAAAAGTTAACATTGTGTTCATGGCTCTAACCAGAACACAGCTAAATAAAGTTAAATAACCAAAATAAGAAATATCAGGATTCAAAGAACAATCAAAAAATTTTAAATTATTAGTTTATCAGACTTTTATTGCCCAATCAACTGTGTAGACTCAACACAGCAGCAAGTGATAATATAACTTAGTAGTTGGTGAAAAGAAGGGTGTATATTTCTCCTCTGAGAAAACTACACAGCAGGGAAAAGGCCGTTTCTTCCTTCACCCAGGTCCCATCTGCCCAACATGCTCTCGAACTTGAGGATGAAGATCAGTGTCCTGAGTTATCCTTGTATTTTCGTGAGTCAACAGCAGACGGTAATAACTGATATTTTAATTGAATGCTGTTCTCTCCCATCTTTTCCAAGTGTCAACAGCTCCTTTACGAAATCCTCCTTAGTTCAAGGACATCCCATGAAAGGAGATATGCAGTTAACACTATCTGAGTCGTTAGCTGGGAGGTTTGGATTTCAACTCCCGTCTCTGAGTTCAGAGAAAATGCCTCTAGCCAAGGCCGCTCACAGCTCTGGGTCTACACCTGAGCTGTCCCCTGTAGGGGCCACCCGGTGACTATTTAGCACTTGAAATGTAGCTGGTCCGAACTGAGATGTGCTATAAGACAACCACCAGATTCTGAAAACTTTGTATAAAGCAATGAAAAATATCTCAATATTTAATATTGATTTTATGTAGAAATGACTATTTTGAATGTATTGGATAATATATATCATAAATATATTGGATGTATCCAAATTATATATTAAATAAAATATGTTCGATAAAATTAACTATGGTATTAAAATTAATTTCACCTGTCTTTTTATCATTTTAATGTGGCTAATAGAAAATTTGAAATTATATTTGTGGTTCACATAATATTTTTATTAAATGGCTCTGATGAGTCATGTTGAACTGACATTTGCAAAACAGAAAAAAGAAAATGGTCTCTTTTGCAAAAGATGTCCAAGGAAGAGTGGAAGGTCTGTATCTCCCTGCTTAAAGCCCAGACTGCCATGATAACAATCCCATGTTTTATGAGATCGTCAAAATGTCCTTGAACTTTCACACCCAGGCACCTGAGGTCTGGCCCCTCACCAGAGCCTTTGCCTTTTCAGAGCCAGTGGTGGTATGTGCAGCACTGAGGCTGGTGGGGCTGGCCAAGTAGGCATGGGTAAGCAGGGAGGCTTTGGCCAGATACTGAGGTCATTCTGAGAGTCAGCTGATATAATGCCACCGATCAGGCAGGATCTCAGCTTCCCAGGGCAGAGGCTGTGTGGCCCCTTCCTACTGCATACTGGTCAGGAACAGAAGTATTTTTACTTTTTCCCAGTTAAATGTGTGCTGCCTGTAGCAGCTTGTGCCTGAGGCTTAGCACTTCCACCTAAATTTAGCTTTAAGCCCCCGCAGGTGAGATGAGAGGAGGGCTATGATTAGCAGCACTGTCACTGTCAATCTGTGAAGCCAAGGTGTAAAGCTCGCTCTTTCTTACTTTCAAGTAAAAAGGGGGAAACACTGGTTCCATCCCTGTAACGTTGCAAGGATGACCAGATCGACCCGGTGAAAGCGATTCTTATACCTGTTAAGAAATTGGACTACACATTCCCTAAGATCTCTTCAAGTCATAAACCAATGATTCTTTCTTACTCCCCAAATGCTCTTTTGCTCAGTAAGTATGCGTTGGCCCCCAGAGATGTGCTGGAGAGACCGGCAATGGAGATGGAGATGGCCTAGGTGCGGGAGAGAGGCTGCAAGAAGGACTCATCCATCCAGTTGGCCGAAAGCTCCATCAGTCTTTGGATCAGCTTAAGACATGTCGGCAAGGGAGAGAAAACTGGAATAGGACAGAAGTCACAAACTGGTAGCCCACAGGCAAATTGTTGGGCCTTAATAACACTTTTAATCAATTCTAATTCAGAAGCAGTTCTTAAATATCAGGAGATATGCTTAAAAATCCCAATTTTAACTTTGTTTGAAAAAAAATCCCAAGATCTGGTTATAGTGCCTGTAGTCCTCCACCATAGATCTGGAGCTGAGAAATATCTGCTCCCCCTTAGATAGAAGCCTCATCCTGCAGTTTGGGAGTCTCTTCCTGTCCTGCCTTATTCCTTTATGTTATTTGTTGGTCTGGCCCTGGCTGGCTTTTGAGTCTGCAACCTCAGAGGAGCTCTTAAATCCTCGCAATCTGCATTTTATGGCTCTCTGGCTATAATGTCACCAGGGCCCTGACAGACATGGGTCATTTGTTGTTTACCAGTTTCCCTGGAGCTCTCACAACAGTCATCAAAAGACCCCTTAGGGCTAAGAATCTGACTTTGGCAGGCAAGCAGAGCCCTATATTTAACAGCTCTTTCTAAGTAATCATGGTTCTTTGATGACCTAGTATGACAGACAGACCTCAAACTTTTGCATCCATCTGGTAAACAAAGAAAGGAGGAAGAAGGCATTCTGATGGGTTTGCCCAAAGGAATAGCCTTTAGTCCCTGCCTGAAGACCTACCCTGCCCTCACTCATTCCCTATAATGGCTGGAAAAGAAGGTCGGGGAGAAATTCAGTGGGAAGTATGCATGTAAGCTGTGGTAGAGAAGCTTCTACTCCCATGGGCCTATGGGGCCCCTACAGGCTCGAGCCCCTATACCTCCTCTGGATACCCTGACACCCCCAATGGTGGACTGAGTCCCCCCAGGCGACTTTTGGTCAATGGCTAATACCTGTTTATACCATTTTATGCTTGAGGGTTCATGTGCAGCAATACCAAGAGTATTATCTTGAAATGAGAAATTTTGAAGGCAAAAAGAAGATTCCTCTGTTCCTAGCCTGGCTAAAAATTTAAAAACAGAGAAAGGTGTTGAAGTGTTTTTTTTGGATTTGCTTAAATCAGTTTGACTTCATGCACAAAAGAGACTGCATAGTTTTATAAAATTGATTTCTTAATGTCAATTCCCAATGGATACTGCTTGTATCACTGTTCAAATTTTGTTTTCAACAGAAGCTGATATGCATAGAGAAAACATCCCCATCTAGACTCGGAAGGTTACTGTTCTGAATCATTGGATGCTCTGCTTCCACTCTCACCCTTCCCATTTCTCAGGCCCAGAATCCTGGTACCATTTGGTAGCACCTCCCTTCGAATAAGTGCTGCATTAAAATGGTTTAACCAATCTGCTATGTAAGCAGGCCAGAAATTTCCAAGTCACCTTTCCCAGCTTCTAACTTGGGAGATCATCACTGTCAAGAGTAGAAGGCAAAGGGAAGAATAATTTTAAAATCTCCTATCCTTTCATCTTCCAACGTTCCCAGAATACTCAATCCTCCCTCCTTCAGTCACAAACAAGCATTCCTCACATCTCCCTGCACCCGTACAAAACCTTGCTCTGAAAATCCACATCCTGGGACCAAGGAATTTAAGAAATGATAGGCATCTCAAAGACTATCACTGAGTTCAACTCCCTCATTTTATTTTGAGGAAATAAGCCCAGGGAGGCAAGAGATACTTCCCATGGTCACAAAGCTATTCAGTGACAGAGTAGGGACTAGAAGTCATATCTTTCCATCTCCCCAGATGCTAGTGTAGTCTGTACTCCCCCCACTAAATTGTATCTCTGGTTCATTTGGAGATAAAGTGGAAGGTGAACCAGAGGGAGCAGGAGCAAGGGTCCCTTGAGGGGCAAAGATCTCCTGCAGTGCAGGAAACTTACTGTTTTTCAGGACTTCTCGACACTCAGGGGTGATGGGTGGAGCGTTGGACTTCGACAGGGCATTTGAGAGGACCTCGATGATGCAGCGAGTCACCTGTGGGGAAACCCAAACGTAGGTTGGCAAAGGCTGGTATCAATGGGGAGGCAGACTACTTAACCCAGAGCTGCTGTCCAGAGAGGCTTGGCTATGTGACCTGTATTGATGCAGGATCCTTGGGGGGCAGGAATGTAGATTTACAGGACTGTAATGAAACTTCTAAGGCCTCTCCACAGAGCAATGCAAGAAGGAATTGGGCCAAGATCACCCTAAGAAGAGAAATAAACACCCATTCCTGAACAAGTTGGAAGGGAAACAGTGTGATGACACAGTTATCCTCAGAGGCACTAAAACATCCAGGAAGGAATTAAGAGTCTAGGGAAGGAGGAACATCCTTTGCCCCCATTCTCTCAGGAATGAAAACTTGGTTTTGTGAGACAACATTGTCTTTTTTGTTGTTTGTTTTCATTTTTTATTTTGTTCAGTTTGGTATAATAAGGAGTAGGAGAATCTAGAGTTTAGATATACTAGTAAGTCTAGATTCTAGACTTATATTTCAACTTACCATTTCTTCATTGTGGCTTCTGCTATCCGCTGGCATAGAACTGACAGCTTTGAAAGAGAAAACGAATGGGAAATGGCCTGAGTTGATTTAGAAAGTGGTGTGAACCCAAACACAAAATCTTCCCCCACCCCACACATGCAGTACCTGAAGAGAGGGGCATAGTCAGAGCTGAATGGGGTGGAGATAGCTGGGGATGATTGCCCCAGGAACTGTGCACACGTGCATATTCACACACACACACACAGCTATTTTCCCTAGCAATGTCTTAAACACGATTTGGAAATGAATGCTAAATTATATCCAGTATAAATCAAAATTGGACCACAGAAAGAGGGGATCTGGGGATACTGCTACTGTTTAGTTTCTTGATCTGGGTGCTATCAGACAGTTGTGCTCAATACGTGAAAAATTCATTAAGCTGTATACTTATGATCTGTGCAGTTTTCTATATGCATATTATACTCCAATGAAAAGTTTAAAATAAATCTAGTTTAAATAACACCGGGGTGCCCTCTTCCACCCTCCTGCCCATCTAAAATGAGCAAAGGTCTGTGATTCCCTCTGCCTATGCCTGTCCACCCCCCGCCCCCAAAATCCTCCCCCAAACTCGCTTCCTTTACAAAAACATGGTTGTGACTATCTCGCATAACCAAGTACCCCGTTTTTACCCCCGGCTCTTTGCCTGAACAAACTTGCTTATGCATTTGTATCAATCAGTGCTATCATCCCCCATGTTGTTTGCAGGCATACAGAGGACATGGGAGGCATCTAATTCTACCAGTAGAGCAGCAAGTCCATAATATCATGTGCAAATAGGGGTTTAACAACTATTTATGAGGGCATTTAAAAATAATAATTCATTTCAATTAAATTTCATGAGATTCTGCTTATGTTAAATCAGATTGACGCACAAGGTCTGTCTGGAAAAAGCCCAGCCATTGTTAATATAATGAGAATGGTTTGTGCGACATCAGTGTAACCTGGCAGCCAAGGGGAGCAGACTGGAATGCGCATGATGACTTCACTGTACTAGTCAGTGGGGGTGGTAGATGCCATTGAGTGAGCATGTGTACTGTGGGGCCATCGCATCCAAAATGACCGAGTAGAACAACGAATCTGCATCCAATTTCGTGTTAAGCTTGAATATTCCTCCGCAGAAACTATTGGGATGATTCTGAAGGCTGCAGCCGTGGGCAACTGGTGATTGGCAGCTTTATCAGGACAATGTGCCTGCTCACACGTCATGTGTCTTGCTCAGTGTTTTGGTGAAACACCATAACACCCAGGTGACTCAGCCCCCCTATAGCCCAGATTTGGTGCCCTGTGGCTTCTAGCTTTTCCCAAAACTAAAATCACCTTTGAAAGGGAGGAGATTTTAGACTGCTGATGAGAGTCAGGAAAATATGATGGGGCAGCTGATGGCAAGTGGGAGAACCGTGTGAGGTCCCTGGGTGCCTACTTTGAAGGGGACTGAGGCATCATTGTCCTGTGTACAATGTTTCTTGTATCTTCTTCATTATGTCTTTATTTTTCATACTATGTGGCTGGATACTTTCTGGACAGACCTTGTATGTTTGTCTTTTTAGGAAATGCTTAAGGTGATTTTAATTTTCCAGTGTCTTCTTTTTTTTCTCTTTCAAAGCTGTTTTGCTACTTTTATATATTTCCCTTTGACTGTGTGTTGTCTAAGCCTTTTTCATTGTACAAGCTCAAAGCACTTATGTATATATAGGTTCATCGCCTCAGTTCTCCTGGCACTGCCTGGAGGAGAAACTCAGTGCAGAACATCCTTCTAGGCCCCTGAAACAAGAGAAGAGCTAGCTGGAGCAAGAGCAAAACTCTCAGACATCAGAGATGTAAGCTACTCAAATGCAGTTTATTTATAACCAGCAACCTGACCTTTCTTCCCAAAATGTTTGCTCCCCAAGCCTCTTTAACCACCCCCCTCCAATCAATTACATATCATGGGGCTCAACCTAGAAACACAACACCCTATTCCATTTGTTCACCTTAGTGAATTTTTCTTTTCTAAGCATAGCCTGAGATCTACTTCCATTGTTTCAAGAGGCCCAAAGTTATTCAGCATGTCAAAGTGATTTGTAAAAATGTTTAAGAAGTGGCAAACAAGGTATGAAAACCCCATGTTCTTCCCGATATGTAGTTCAGACAAAATCCAGATGGCCCACCTTTGGCACCCAGGGTCCACTCTGCCGGGCCATTATTTTAACCCCCAAATGGCTGTTATTTGGGAACATTCTCACTTTAGCACTTACTCTTTTCACCTGGAATCAGTAAAATCATCTGGAAAGAAATAACTGAGAGAATTCCTCCTCTAATAAACTAGAAGATCCCTTTTTACAAATCTAGTTTTACTAAACTTTGGTATTACAGTTTCTTGCTAATATTTCCCCCCCTTTCACCCCCACAAATGTAAAATAGGCTATTTTTATTAACTACTGATATCACCAAAGTATTAACAGTCATCAGGTTTGGAGGGAGAGAAATAGCTTTCTTTCATTGCTCTAAACAATTTGTAGCTCACATTTATTATTATGAAATAGTGTTGTTTCTCTGATTGGAGCTCTCCAGAAATTTTTTTGATGCAAAGGAACTAGGGTCTCCTTGTAAAAGTACATTGTGCATCTTGGTGAGACATAAAAGTACCACTGTATTTCTTCCAACAGAATCTGTGAAAACAAAGTAATAACCAAAACATGTTGATTCCCCTAAAGTAGTTACCTTGTTTTTGTGTGAAGGCACAGAAGAAAAGCCAATGACTATGTTAAAATAAAGTAGTCAAATGGTAGAAAAATTCAAATAATATTGTACAATAAATCTGAGACTAACACCCAAAGTGTTAATTTCTGATGAGACTATCCAGGTTTCATACCAGAGTAAAAATACAGCTATAAAATAACAAGTTAAGCAGACCCTTCTGAATGCAGACACCATTTAACCTGGCATAATATGGCTATCATACAGCTACTTCACTCATATTAATTTTTAGAGTGCATAGTAGTTACTGTAGAAATGTGCAGATTTCCCTCCAGAAGTTCTTAAGGATAGGAAATGAACCATATGGTCCTCTGAGTTTCTTCCCAGCCTCGTGATTTTGCTAAATAACAAACTCTGCTTGAAGGTTATATCTTGTTTCCAGGTATTGGGAGAGGGGGAAATGGAAAATAACTGCTAATGGATATGGGGTTTCTTTCGGGGGTGATGAAAATGTTCTGAAATTTGATAGCAGTTATACAATCTGTGAATATACTAAAAATCACTAAATAATGCAATTTAAAAGGGTGGGTTTTATGGTGTGTGAATTATAGCTCAATTAAAAATTTTTAAAGAATACAATGTCTCCACTTTAGCTCTTAAAATATGAACCTTTCTGAAAATATTCTCTTACATAGGAGAGAGAGCCGTAAGTATTTTACCACTGTAGGTAAATCAGCTTCACAAATGTCACTGTTACTGTGGTCCATACTACAATGTATAGCACAGCTTTAACCTCTTAAGCAATGCCTTTCTGAAGGTATTTTTGATCAGAAAGACTCTAAATTGTTCATTTGGGCTTCTTTAATTAAACGGAGGACACTTATAAGCAATTTGCAAAAATGCAAACATTTTAGAACATTTTAAATGTATGTAACTTGCAATGGAATAAATTACCACCGGCTTTCCTTTTGTCTCTTTACATTTTGGAGCCAGTAGTTGCTGTCAATAAAAACTTCATATTCATGGATTGGCAATACCTCAAATCCAGTTAGAATCTCAATCTCAGGTAAAAAATATTTTTCTATGAGTTCATTAAAATGGCCAAAGGAAACCTCCAGTTTAATCTGGTAGTGTTCTATTTGCTTCTCAATGGTCTCAATACTCCTAGTGCCTTTACTTCAACACACACTATTTTTTTAAATCTTCAGAGCTAGGTTGAAAGATTAATCCTACATTCTTCCACACATCAAGAGGCACTGTCAAATATTTCATCCTGTTATATGTCAATTATAAAAAGACACAAATTTCATCCTCCTAAATTGGCTAGAACAATTTTTTTACTACACGGATCTTTTTGTAGTTATTTTTATAATCTATTTTTTCTGGAATACAAAACTCAAAATATCTACTGAAGCTTCCATTCATAACTTAACAGTACATTAACATGACTGTGAAATTACCTCTGTCCAAAATACAGAAAAATATTACATTAACCCTCTACACACATATACATGAACACACACATACACATATTATATATGAACATGAGAATAAAAAAGATATGATATCTTATATACATGAGACATACTTTTATCTCATCATGTTTATATAATAACAACAACAAAGGGAAATATACAGGTGCCAACTATATCATATTATATGCGTTCCTGTCACTCTTTGATTATCTGGTTTTAAAAAGTCAGACAGAAACAGATACTTATATACAGATACAGAATAAGATTATAACAGCATCTCTCTAGACGGCAGAGAGCCTGACAATTGAGAAGTGAGCACAACGTGCCTTGGAGGCACGGGCTCGTTCTCTCCCTATCCGCAGGAAAAGTCAGATACAAAAAGGTTGAGACTCTTCGGGTTGTCCTAGGAAGCCCTCTGGCTTTTTCCAAGTCAGACGGTGGAGTGGGAAGTTGGAAGGAAACACCCGGGGAAGAGAAGAAATTAAGAACCTCAAGCAAGAAAGGGAAACCTTCCACTTAACGCTCCTTCTCTTCCAGTATCCTCCAGCCAAGACTCCCGGGGCCATGGGGATGACCGAGGCTGGCACTGTCCGCGGTGCTGAACCACCCGCCGCACCCACTCACCGGCCACCATCGTGGCTCCCAGGAGGCCGAGAAGCACAGCCGGCTGCATGTTCCGGCTCGCCCGAATCAGCGCGGAGAAGAGAATGGCAGCTGGACCAGTGGAGCGAGATGCGGAAGGAAGACGAGATGAAGATGCTCCAGGAAAGCAGTCGTGCGTCTTGGTGCCCGCGGTGTGGCGCAGGGCCGGGCTCTTTTAAAGGGCAAGTCCCGATCGCAGGGACAGGAGGGGGCGGGCACTCAGGAGGCGGCGCCCCCTAGCTCAGTCTTGACGTCACGAGGCGGCCCAGGGGGTGGCGGTTCAAGTAGGCGGCAATTTGCGCCGGTCCAGTCGACTGCATGCTCTGGGTCTGGAGTGGGGGTGGGGAGTGAGGTGGAAGAAGGAATGGAGGGGTAAGGGAAAGTAATGCCAATCTGAGACCCGGAGAGAGACCAAGTTCCACTTAGATTGCCCCAAATTTCTCATCTTCCCCTGCCCTCCACACTTCCAAGTCTAAAAAAGTGTGTTGGAGGCTGTGTATAGTGTTCAGCTCTGTTCAGACTGTGTCCATGATTAAGTCTGTTTTGTGTCGTTATTACCCAAGGGCGGGTAAGACTCCTGCTAACAATTTAGGGGACTAAACTGTGGTAAAAATGGAAAAAGAATGATGGCTTTAAAAACAAAAGGTGTTACCCTGGCTGGCATGGCTCAGTGGATTGAGTGCTGACCTGCCAACTGAAGTCACCGGTTTGATTCCCCATTGGGGCACATGCCTGGGGTGTGGGCTGGGTCCCCGGTGGGGGGGCGCTGATGAGGCAACCACACATTGATACTTCTCTTCCTCTCTTCCTCCCTTCTCCTCTCTAAAAAGAAATAAATAAAATCTTTAAATGATCCTTTAAAAAAAAATGTGGTGTGGCTCAGTTGGCTGGGCGCCGCCCCCTTCCCTCAAACTGGAAGGTCGCAGTTGGATTCCTGGTCAGGACACGTGCCTGGGTTAGGGGCAGGCACTCCCCTCCCCCGTTGGGGGTGTGGGAGAGGCAACCGACAGATGTTCCTCTGGCATATCGGTGTTTCTCTCCCTCTCTTTCTCCTTCCGTTCCCCTTTCTCTAAAAATAAATAAATAACATCTTTAAAAAATAAAAACAAAAGCTGCAGCTGGAGAATATGGAACCTACTGTGTTTTTCACATTTTTTGCCTTAAATCTACCTACTCATCGTCCATTCTTTCTATCTACCTGTCTGCCTGTCTATCTATCATCCACCTACCTGCCAACCATTCATGACCCCCTTCCCAACACATAACATATGCACATGGTAAAAACAAGAAAATCAGATGCTACAAAAGGGTTTACTATAAATGTCTCTCCTCCACCTCTATCTCCCGAAGTCTCCCAATTCTTCTCTGCAAAGTAAAAAATGACTTAACCACATTCTGTTGTTAGGTTTAACATATTTTGGGACATATACAGCTGCCTATTCTTTTAAATAGTTGCACAGTATTACATTAATTGTATATATTAGACTTTATATAGTCCCCTTTCTGATGGGCACTTACTTAGGTTGTTATCCTTTGGTTTCTTACTCCTCTTTACAATGGAGCCATAGTCTCAGGAGCTGGCAAATGAATTAACGTGCTTGTAGGAACTAGTACATCCCACAAGCCCTGTGCATCCTCTATGCTTTAAATTTGACATAAGAAATTACTTTGTTATTATGTGTGAGAGGAAAGCGAAAACAGCTTCCAGGATATTTTTGATGTGGGTTCTCTCAGTCTAATGAGGAATCAGGAAAGCAGCAGGTAAATGCCCTGCACAAAGAAGAAAAAAAAAGCTCTGATAACACAAGCTTTGATAACACAGATATCTCTGATAACACAAGCTTTGGGGAATAGAGTAAGCCTTCGTCTGGAGTCTCTTTCCAGGAAGGCAGATGTCTGCATGTGCAGCTGAAAGGAGGCTTCAATGTCTTTTTCCTGAAAATCAATGAAGCTCAGCTTCTTTTTACATGTGCTGAGTGCATGACTACATCTTCCTGAAAAGGCTGGGAATTATTTCCCCAAGACCACGACCACAGAATATTTAAAAGAAGAGCCTTAAAAAAAGATATTAGTGGTATAATTGCTGAAATTCGAATAAGATCTGTAGATTACATAATAAATATTGTATCCGTGTACTGTGATTATATGAGGATATCCTTGTTTTTAGAACACACACGTTGAAGTATCTAGATGTAAAATGGTGCCATGTATACAATTTATTTTTGAATGTTTTAGAAAAAATTATAAAGTTAGGGGGAGGAGAAGAAAATACTAAGGCAAGCAGGGCAACATGATATTTGGAAAACTAGGAGTGAAAGGTGTATGGAAATTTTTAATACTATTTTTGCATTTTTCCAAAATCTGATATTATTTTATTTTTTAAAATTTCTTTTCAAGGTTTTTGTTTTTTAAAAAGATTTTATTTATTTTTAGACAGAGGGGAAGGGAGGGGGAGGCAGAGAGAGAAACATCAATGTGTGGTTGCCTCTCGCGTGCCCCCTTATTGGGGACCTGGCCTTCAATCCAGGCATGTGCACCTACTGGGAATCCAACCCGCAACCCTTTGGTTCGAAGGCCGGTGCTCAATCCGCTGAGCCACGCCGGCCAGGGCCAAATCTGGTATTATTTTAAAACAAACAGAAAAGAATGTTCTTGGCAGAAAGGGACCCGTTTAAAACCCCTGAAAGCAGTGTGTACAGAAAACAAAGGTGCTGCGTGAGGGCCCTTCCTTAGAGACTGGTCTGGGAGTTCTGCCTCTACTGCTGAAATTATATAAGGGTTCTTCTCTCCAAGTGCTCTTTTAAATGCACTGATTGCCAATAGTACTTTGAAATTGCCATCTAGGAGCTTCTGCATTCCAGTTTTCTAGTGCTTTCCCTCTCTTCTTGTTCCCTTGAAAAACGCAGGGTTAAAAATATTAACGTCATCTGTGGCTTCTCAGACTGGGCTTCATCTGAGCTTATTACTCACCCAGAAAAGCCTTTTCATTATTATCAGTTGGCCCATAACAATTTCCTATATTCAGACTCACCTTTCTTTTTTCTCATTATTTAATAAACTTTTATTATTTTGCCTTCACATTTAGCTGTCCATGTACCAGGAGGAAAAATGCCTTTGGGAGGAACATTTCTCAGGAATTTTCTCAAAGCAGGATGATGGAGGAAAATCAATATTCTTTTCAGGAACCACGGCTTAGAATAAACATGGTATGAGATAGAGGTACAGTCACTTTTTTAAACATATCACCGCCTTATTATGTTGGGATTTCTTTTTTAATTGAAGAGACTGTCTTTCCCCACCTACTCTGTTGTGTCACTTTGAAAGATATATGGAGTCCACATGGATATGGGTGTGTTTCTGGATTCTTCCAGACTATTGATTCATTCCATTGCATCTATTTGCTGATCCTTGGAGCAATATCACACTTTCTCTATCACCATAGCTTTTTAATGTCTTAATATCTGATGGAAAGTGTCTTCCCATATTGTTTTTCTTCATGAGGATATTGACCATTCTTGGTCCTTTGCATTTTCATATAAATTTCAGAATCAGTTGTCAATTTCCATGACAAAACCCTGTTAGGATTTTGAAAGGAATTGCATCAAATCTATAAATTAATTTGGGAACAGGTAACATCTTTAATGTATAGACCAACTTGGGAACAGATGAGCAAACTTGGCTTTTTGATAGCTGATAATATTCTGGATATAATCTTATCTCATAGGAAGAACATGTCTTAGGAATGCTCTCAAAGAAGAGTTAGGGAGGAAAACATACCTCCTTTAGGAACCAGAGTTCAAATTAACCATTATTTTGTGCAGGCTCCCGAAATAGGTTACCCATCAAAGTGCAGCCAGGAAAATGAAACCTCTAGAAGGAATCTAATACAGGAAATAATACACAGGGATTAGAAAAGCTAAAATAGGGGAAGACGAGGAAACCCAGAGATTAGTAACTGCAGGCAGCAGCTGCGCCTCTGGGGAACAGAGAGATAATGGAAGGATGTGTCCTTACTGAAGCCCAGAAACATGGGCCACTTGCTAGGAGTGGGAACCTCTGCAGCCTAGAAAGGTGGGATTTAAGACCAGCCATGGAGAAAGGCCAATCTGGTGGGAGCTGGAACCATGAAAGAGAAGAACCACTGCTACAGATGCATCCCGTCCTCCCAAGAAGAGAAAGGGAGACAAACACCCTGGTGCTTCTGTCTTTCAGTGTCAGTACCTCTTAGTAGCTGAACATAACCTGGAAATGGCTAACAGGGAGGCCTGGGAAATAGTATTTGCAAGGGCCAGTCCTGCCAGTGCTGCAGAACAGAGGAAGGAATCATCATAAAGCAAACAAACAAATGGTATATAAACCAAAAATTCCTAGCAGTACAGGTACTGAAATTAGATTTTTTTCCCCTCAAAATTAATTTAATTTGCATATGGAAATGGCTACAACAAATTACATGATCAATCCCAAATTAATGGCAAAAGGAAATATACTCCACTTACTCTAGCAGAGTTCACCAGCCCGTGGGGGAATAAAAATGAGGAGCGGTGTAGGGCAGACTCCAGGTCTATGGAGGAGGGTGGGAGGGCATGGCGCACAAGAAACATGGTGTGGCCTTGGAAACTGCTGCTCTGCAGGTGTCCATTTACAGAATTTCTCTGTGTTCTTAGCCAGTAGTACAAACATCTTGCACTTGGGACTTCAAGGCTTTTTCCTAATAAAGAGGACCATGTCAACAAGTAATTTCCTTAGTAGTGTGGTCCTGGAATATATTCAGTCCCTGGTTTCTTATGTCAGGTCAGATTTTTAATACACGTTGACAGAATTAAGAAATCACAAATAAAATCCTCATCTTAAGAGAAGATAGAAAGGATTTTTTAATCCACTAAATTATAAGTAATATAACTCCATGTAGCTTGCATGTAGATCTATATTAATAAAAATTAACATTCCTCAAAAGAAGTCAAGAGCCAGAGCTAGAGCTACAACCATTCAGGTGTGACAAGGCAGGACTGTTCCTCTTCATTTCGGAGCTTGCAGGAAATTGTATGTGTTAGATTAACATATTCACTTATGTTATGTACTGTCATTTACATATGTCATAACATAACTGTTATGTTATGTTATGTCATTTGTTTATGTACTGGAGATAAAGCAAGGAATGGATTTTGAAAACTATGTGGGATAACTATGGTTGGGTCTGATAAGTTGGTAAGACCAATCCTGACAACTCTATTCTAGTTAGAGACATATCACATGGTAAGGATCTAGTATGGATAGAGAGTGCTTCCTGGTCTCGCCTATGTTCCTCCTTTTCCTCCTCCACACACATACACACACACACACAGCAGTAGGTGTTGCTGGTTTTCTGCCCATTTTCCTCTTTTGTACCACTTTGGAGCACACTAGCTTGATTTTCAATGATCAAGACCTGCATTTCTTTGCCTGATGGCTTTCTCTGGTCACCAGAGCCAATGGTGTTATGCCAAAAGTGCTGAGGAAGTAAGGTCTACAGGAGCAGCCCTCACCCAAAGATTGTCAGGAGTTGGTGTATAAATGCCCAGATCCCTCTAAGATGTGTTCTTTTTTTAAAATTGATTTAGAGAGAGACAGATAGACAGACAGACATTGATTTGTTGTTCCACTTATTTATGCATTCATTGGTTGATTCTTGTATGTGCCCTGACAGTGATCAAACCCACAACCTTGATGCATTGGGATGATGCTCCAACCAACTGAGCTATGTGGCCAGGGCCGGAGCTGACAGTTTCCCAATGGCACTGAGCTTTAGTTACCCACAGTGGAAACTTAAAAAGAAATTTATTGTTACTGTATTACAGTTGTCCCAATTTTACCCCCTTTGCCCTCCTCTGCCCAGTCTACCCCCTTGCTCCTGCAGTCAGTCCCCACACTGTTGTCCATGTCCACGGGTCAGTCATACATGACCTTTGACTAGTCCCTTCCCCTTCTTTCCACAATTATCCCCTTCTCCCTTCCCCTCTGGCCACTGTCAGCCTGTGTCATGTTTCCATGGCTCTGGTTCTATTTTGCTTGTTAGTTTATTTTGTTCATTAGATTCCTCTTATAAATGAGATCACATGGTATCTGTCTTTCACCGACTGGCTTATTTCACTTAGCATACTAGTCACCAGTTCCATCCATGCTGTCACAAAAGGTAGGAATTCCTTCTTTCTTTCTGCTGTGTAGTATTCCATTATGTAAATGTACCACAGGAAACTTTCTTTATAGCGAAATCTTTGTGGCAGCCTTTCCTTCCCTATCTAGTTTCTCCACTTCCTGTTCTGTTTCTTAGAATTATATCCAAAATAAATTTCTTGCAGTCAAATCTTTGTCTCAGGGTCTGCTTCTGGGGAAAATTGAACTACGACATATGTATTCACAAACCTAAAACGGGCTGTTAAATAGAATTTTTCTTATAATGTCTGATTTTGGCTGAGCCCCCAGAGCTAAAGAACATGATTTTTTTTAAAAAAAAGTATTTTATTTATTTTATTTTTAGACAGAAGGAAAGGGAGGGAGAGGGAGAGAAACATCAAGGTGTGGTTGCCTCTCATGAGCCCCCTACGGGGGACCTGGCCCGCAACCCAGGCATGTGCCCTGACTGAGGAATCGAACCGGCAACCCCTTGGTTCACAGGCTGACACTTAATCCACTGAGCTACACCAGCCCGGGCAATAACATGATTTTAGGAGCCCGATTGTTCCAAACAGAAGAGTCAGTCTCTACAAGACTTACTAACATAGGGCTGAACTGGCAAGTGGCTCTCACTCACAACATCTGTGTAAGATCAAATGCAAAGGGTCAAATTAAAGAATTTATTTGAGGGGAATTTGTAGAGAACCCTGTACTGTTTCATGATACTTCTTTCTAACTCTGCCAAGCGAGAGGCCCCAAGAGAACAGCTCATAAAAAGCGAGGTAGTCTGCAGGAAAGAAGACTGACATCCCATTTCCTGGCTGGGGACTTGCTGAGCTGCAGAAACCCAAAGCCTTCCTGTAATGCTACTAGAGGAGAGTAGGAAGGAGACCAGAGGGCAATTTAATTTATATTCCCAAAAGTTCAAGAGTTAAGTGAAGAAGATGGTTGGCTGGAGCAGCCCGCAATGGGCAGAGTCCAGTGGCTGAAGTGTCTGCATGTTCCTAGTTTTTCCCTGGGCCAAGTGGACTCCATGGAATGTTACTGGTCTCTAGTCATCCCAAAAGGTCCATTCTTGATGGGGCAAGTGGACCCCTGGGATGTCCTAACAATGGCAGCTGAGAGGCATTGTGAGAGTTCAGACAGCATGACCCTTGTCAGGACTGATGGAGTGAGGAGGTTTTCATGGAGAACTCTGAATAATTGACAAATATCTCCTGTGGAAAAGCAAGCCAGCATCGAGAGGGTGCCATGGCAGAGGGAATGTAATATTCAAGAGAGCTACCTACAGAGGACACTGGTAGAAGTGACCTGTGATCCTTCCTCTATCTTCTCTGACCCTTGACCTTGTTCCAAACTAGAAGGAGCTGAGGTGGAGTAGGGGTGGCTAGGAAAGAAACAAGGAAGCAAAAGAATGGGTCGCCTCTCCCATCTTCTCCATTACTGGTTTGAGGTCAGACAGTAGCTGAGAGCTGGAAGAGCTTTGAACAGGGTGAAAAATAAAAGTCGGAAATGTTGTAATGGTCGAGAGTTCATGAAAGCCTAGTGTCTCTGCCTGAGATACTGTTCAAGGACCAGGGAGATTGGTCAGGACATACTTGAAGGCAGTGGTGAGAGAAGACTGAAGCTGTTTCTTGAGTGTGCCTTCCAGGTGCAGCACGTTCAAATGGCCTATGTGTAACACAGGACTGGAAAATGCCTACACGTGCGTGCTGCCGTATAGGAGGGAGTGCTCTGATTGGAACAGGAATGTTGAGGAATCCTCAGAAGGCACAAGCAGGTGGCTCAGACTGAAGGAGAAAAATCACGGCCCCTACAACAGGACTAATGCAAAAGACTGGGGCAGCTCTGGGAGTCCTCCAAGCCCAGAAGCAGGAGATAACCTGGGTGTGGCTGTTGAGTTTCAGTGGGGGACCTGGCAGAGGCACACAGGTGGGGTGGCCCTCCCCTTCTTCAGCACTCATGCCAAGCAGAAATGGCAGGACCTGCGTCCTGTTCTGTTGGGTTCTTTCCACCTCTTAGTAGTAACTTCTTTCCATCTCTGATGCTTCGATGCCCACAGCCTCCTTCCCCTCTTCCCCCGAAAAAGTCTTCTCTTGATGGCACTCTTCACAGAATTTTTAAAAATTTGGACTTATCCCAAAATTTGTATTTCAATTTGTGGAATTTCCAGTACCAAGCTGGAAATGGTGGTCATGACCTTGAAATCACAACACGGTCAGGCCGACATGGCTGATACTAGAAATCAGAAGCTGTTCATCCTCAGGAGTCATGAAATGCAACTTGGTTCTATCTCTGCGATTCGAGAGATCTGGTGGACATGACCCCTCTTTTCTCTGAGAGGAGGCATTTTTCTGCTGCTGCTGAATTTTTAATTATTTATGGCAAACATTACAGCATTAACAACTTCCAGGCAGGCCTCTCTCAACAAAAATGTATTCTGTAGATGTAAACTCCAGGAAAACTTGATGTAGGCTAATTTCAGTTTTACACCTATGAATATTTTATTTCCCAATAATTCATAATGGTCCTGGAGGAGCCATTATTGTGGAGTAAATATTCACGGTCTGAAACCTCCCAAGATGTAAGTGCCCATATTTTTGATGTGGGTAACACAGATATGTATATATGTAAGTGGGACACTTCTCCTCAGTTTTATTAAGGAATCGCTCTCTATTTCTCCGTCTCCCCTAGCTGACTCTTTTTCTTTTATATTCACTCACAAAGCTGAGAAAAGAGCACCAAATAATATAATACTGGCAGATAAACATGGTACTGCCCAAAGTTATAAATTACCAATGGATGAGCCAGTCTCAGCTCAAGTACCTTTACCTTTTAGAAGACAAACTTGATGTTCTAATAAGTATGAAAAGAAATATTGAGAGAGTTACTGAATTTGGTACTTTCTCCCCAGAAGTACAGTGCAGGCAGAATTCATAGCGCATTTAGGAAAGGAGAAAGTACATTTGCAGGAGTATGACCCAAGGGCAAAGTGGTGCCCCATGTCCTGTAGGGTAAAGCAGAAGCCTCTGGGTTCATCAGAGCCGAGACTACTGGGAAAATGGACAGCTTCTAGCTTAGAGATAGAAGGGGAAGTAAAGGGGCATCCAAAACAAACAAACAAACAAACCACTGAATCTATAGCCCAGGGAGAGATCGAAGAAAGCTCAGAGTAGCACGGGGAGTAGGGGGGTGGGGGGGGTGGGGAGAGTTTGGAGTGGATTCAAGGAAATGGTTTAGTCACAAAAAAGTGAACCTGAATTAGCCCCATTCCTGAATTCACCCAAGAACTCCATGAAATGAATAGACAACATTCTCCAACAGCAAAAGCAATGTCTGGTTTGTAGAATCATTCAGTGCTTTATTGTGATACTCTGACCACTGTTTTGACAGCGGGGATGTAGAGGGAGGAAGAAAACAAGAAGAGGGTATAAGAAGCAGAGGGTCACACATACATGTTCTTATTCTCTGCTCTAGGTGAATCCACACGCAGGTGTTGGACACTACTACTTCTTGAACTGAGGTACAGGGGCACGTAGAAGGTCATGCAAGCCTTAGAGCAGGCATTGCAGTGTCAAACCAGCCAATGGCTCCAGTCCTCTCCTTTCTATACCCCTCTCTTCCATTTCTCCTGGTCCCTAAATCCAATCACTGGTGTCTTTATAACACAAAGGAAGGAGGGATTTGGATACAGAGAGAGAGGAGACTCAGGGAAGAGGGCTATGTGAAGATGAACACAGAAATTGTAATGGTGCAACTGTAGGGCAAGGAGCTTCAAAGATTGCTGTCAACCATCAGAAAGTAGGCAAGAGCGAGGAAGGATTCCTCTACACAGGACTCAGACTGAGCATGGCCCTACGGACATCTTGATTTTGGACTTCTGGCTCCAGAACTGTGAGGGAATAAATGTCTGTTGTTTTAAGCCACCAAGGTTATGGCAATTTGTTACTACAGCTCTAGAAAAATAATACAGAATTGTGTGAATAAGAACAGTAAGAGGGGGATGTGTAAGGGATGTCTGAGGGACAGGAAAATAGGAACTGTTGTCATTTATTGAGAGTCGTTATATGCCTTCTCCATTCCTATGATGTGCTCGCTGTATCATAAAATCATTTCTGTTAATCCTTAAAACAATATAATGAGGTAGGGTTCATTATTGGTGCATTATCCTCATTTTGAAGGTAAGAACATCAAAGTGCAGAGAAGTTAAGTGAGTTGCTCAAGGTCACACAGCAATTAATGACAGAACTGAGACTTAAAATAAGCTGGTTTAAGTCTGGCTTTTAACCCTCACCCTCCTTCCCCTGGGAAAGCGCCTCTCTAATGTTCTCTCCAAGGTGAGCAAGAACATCTCAACAGCCTCAAATAGCAGAGACAGCGATAAGATATGAAAATTCCCAATATCTACATTGAAAAAGCAGAGCAAGGAGATTCTAGGGCCCAAGTAGAGTTCAATGCCTTTTGCACTGCAAAGATCACCTTGAACTGGTAGAAAGATTCAGACATCATCACAGAATGGAATTTCAAATAATCACAGACATGCTTAGAAAAATGCAAAAAGGGAACTGAAACCCTTCATACGGAGAGAAATGACCATCACATTCTAAAGAGATCTGAGCAGCTGACATTTATGTTGGTTAGAATAGTTTCTTTCTTCTCTTTTTCTCCAAACGGTGCCTTTTATTTGGCATCACAGTCTGAAGTTAAAGGAATAAAGACCTAGTTACTAGGATAGCAGGTAATAGTCACACAGTATTCTACACTTTTGTACACACACAACAAGCATCGAATTAAAAGTAAAAATAATTCCACCAGAGTTACAAGGGAAGAATCACATCACACAATTGTGGTTATATTGCAATTCTATTTTGAATATGTTTAATTGATAAAAAGCTGATCACTTTGTCCCCCAAGTTGATTCATCTAAAAATGTTCTAGGTTATATAACTTAGGGCTGTATTTGAATTTGTATATTGATACGGAGAGCCAACCAATGATCTAATAAAAGAGGATATTGCTAACATAGGTGCAATATTTGAATGGGAGGGTGATTGTAATGAATTTCTTATATTACCTTGTTTACAAAAACACAGTCTACATATGAGATATAATTTTCTCATCTGCTTACTAAATTTATTGTCTCACATTAAAAACTGCTGATATTTTGTCTATCTAGTTTTTCATAAATTATTATTTTTCATTGTGCCTGGTTAGAATCTTTTAATCTGTAATCTTAACTTTCGGGATCTGATGTGGGCCTAGCAACTGGAATTGGTTTCCACTGGGCCCATGCCTAGTGGAAAGTCATGCCTGTATTCCTCTGACTCTATATTCTCGCCTTTGGGAAAATACCAGCTTCAGTCTTCTTTTGAGGTGCATGCACGTGCAGGGTGTGCCTACCCCAAGCAGACTAGCGCCACTGAAGCACCACTGCAGAGATCCCAAACTGGCCAAGCCTGGCTCTCAGGTGGGCTCTGGGAGGCTCATACTGCTTGGTTGTTTCAAACATTTGAATTTAAATTTCCTTCGTTGAGGCTTGCGCGCTCCTGTTGGGCCACGCTCAGTCACCACCAGTTTTATAGTCTTAATATTTAGCCCTGTTTCCACAGTCTAACCCCTATGAGGTTCTTGGAAGCGTTCACTCCTGTGATCCTTGGACTATTTTTTCTACCCTTCCAGAAATGCTTCCATTATCCCGATTATGCTTCTATGCTCCCACAGGAGACATATTAGTTCTTCACACCTCAGAATGAAATAGTTCCATCAGGCTGCTTTTTTCCTCAAGCCCAAAGTCAACCCAAAGAGTTTTGCTAGTGGAAATTGTGTTTCCTTGAAACGGAAACCAAGTAGGGGGAAGGGCAGCTTTAGTGGGACCAGGTAGAAAGGGGCTTTGGGCAGTTAGAGGGCAAGGCTGAGGGGTAGGCAGTGCCAGCTGAGGAGCTGCTGAGTGGTGTTTCCATGAGGGAATCCCTTCCCAGCATTTCCTGGAAGATATATATATGCTTTCCAAATCTCAAACTGCGAGACCAATTTGTTGAGAAATTGGGACAACAGGAAAAGGTTTTACAATTCTCCTGTGAGAGGTAAAGCTTAAAAATCAACAGAGACACTACTGATTTAAAATGACCCATGAAGTGATCCACCGATAAGCAAGATCAGGAAATGTTAACACCAGAGTTGAAGGTTTAGAGAAACATTTCTGTGAGCAGCGCAGGAGACGCTACAGAGATGTCACAGGGCAACTGGTCTCTGTTGCTTGTAGCTGTTGCCACATTGTAAGTATGTGTTCGTGGTCCTGTTTATTGTGAGGTACTCTCACAAACAAAATAAATATTAGTAACTTCGTACTTTTATGACATACTGTATGCAGACACGAAGTGTGGTCTTTTGGCAGCAAAATAAGTCCATTAGTTGGTGTTTTTGAATTGTGATTTTTGTGTAATGCTGTTAACTGTGCTGGGTTAGATTTAAATGTTAGATTATTTGAAAACTACTTGGTCACATTCACTGGACTTTTACAGTGTTTGGATATTTGCTATAGGCTACAGTTCTTTATAAAGATTATTACACTGTATATTTATTATTTAGTAAAATATTTTAATAAATCCATAATAATGAGTAAAGGACTTCTGATGTTTCACTTTCAAGTCCCAAAGATTCATATTTTTTGAGAATTTAGAAACACTGTAATGAGTGAGGATATGAAAAGGTGAGTTAGATTCTGTTTTGAAAGCTTTCCTACAGCCAGTCTTCTTCCTGGAGGAAAAATAGTGGTCATTAAGAGGCACGGTTCTTACAGGGAAGCAAAGTTATTTAGTAAATGTCACTGGCTAACATTTGTTCTTGTTTTGTCCCATCTCCCATGTTCTCAATTTCATCAAAAATCATCATTGTGCCTTTGTCATGAATGACAAATCAGCTCATATGCCTAAGGAGACTTCAGTGAATGTGGCAACCCGAGCTGCTGTTCGGTTGTGGAACCTGAGGTCTTTTGAACTACTCTGAGGCCCAAAAAGCCCAGGGCAAAACAGCAGAATCTGTGGCTTCCTGTGTGCCAGCTGCATGTTCTCCAGCCCAGACCAGTTTAGATGGAACAAGATGTGATCAACCCATATCAAGTTCTCCAAGTGCAGCGGTTGCCCTTCTGAGGAGAAATTATTCTTTATCATCATATCAAAGATAATTGGGTCTGCACCGGATGCCCTCTGGTTCTGGGAGGCTGCAAAGCAAAGACAGGTTGTGAATTCAGTTCATCGGGCACATGCTTCTCTCTTCAATCCATGTCTTTTGAAGCCAGGACAAAGCCCACGAAAAGCTGGTCCCCTCGTTTTAGCAAGGATGGCCAACAACGACCAGTCTCTGCTCCACTCACATTTTCGTCTGCGGCCAGAGGAGGGGAGAATGAAAATAAAATATTAATTTTAGACTAAATAGGTCATTCATCCTAATGTAAGAAACATTTTTGTATGTGGCTGCTAATGTTGTGATTTATAATAAATATATATTTGCTCTTTGTCCCTGTTTCTGGCAAAGAGCTCCTAAAACTCTTGGAATTTTTCTTTTAAAAAATTTATTTTACTGATTATGCTATTACTGTTGTCCCACTTTTTTCTCCCCTTTATTCCCCTCCACCCTGTAAGCCCCCTTCCCACCAACATTCCCCCACTCAGTTCATGTCCATGCGTCATACATATAAGCTCTTTGGCTTCTCCCTTTCCTATACTATTCTTAACCTCCCCCTGTCTATTTTGCACCTACCATTTATGCTTCTTATTCCCTTTACCTCTTCCCCCATTCTCCCCATTACCCCTCTCCACTAATAACCCTCCATGTGATCTCCATTTCTGTGATTCTGTTCCTATTCTAGCAGTTTGCTTAGTTTGTTTTTTTTAGGTTCAGTTGTTGATAATTGTGAGTTTGTTGTCATTTCACTGTTCATATTTTTGATCATCTTCTTTTTCTTAGATTGGTCCCCTTAGCATTTCATTTAATAAGGGCTTGGTGATGATGAACTCCTTTAACTTTACCTTATCTGGGAAGTGCTTTATCTGCCCTTCAACTCTAAATGATAGCTTTGCTGGATAGAGTAATCTTAGATGTAGGTCCTTGCCTTTCATGATTTTGAATACTTCTTTCCAGCCCCTTCTTGGCTCTAAGGTTTCTTTTGAGAAATCAGCTCACAGTCTTATGGGAATTCCTTCATAGGTCACCCTCTTCTTTCCTCTTGCTGCTTTTAAGATTCTCTCCTTATCTTTCATCTTGGGTAATGTAATGATGATGTGCCTTGGTGTGTGCGTACTTGGGTCCAACTTCTTTGGGACTCTCTGAGCTTCCTGGACTTCCTAGAAGTCTATTTCCTTTGCCAGACTGGGGAAGTTCTCCTTCATTATTTTTTCAAATAAACTTTCAATTTCTTGGTCTTCCTCTTCGCCTTCTGGCACCCCTATGATTCGTATGTTGGAACATTTAAAGTTATCACGGAGGTTCCTCAGCCTCTCATTTTTTGGAATTCTTGTGTCTTCATTCTGTTCCGGTTAATGTTTATTTCTTCTTCCTACTCCAAATCATTGATTTGAGTCCCAGTTTCCATTCCCTGTATATTTTTAATTATTTCACTTTGCATAGCCTTTACTTTTCCCTCTCTTTTGTGACCATACTCCACCAATTCTGTGAGCATCAAGCTTACCAATGTTTTGAACTCTGCATCTGTTAGGTTGGTTATCTCTTCATTACTTAGCTCTATTTTTGGAGCTTTGATCTGTTCTTTCGTTTGTGCCATATATTTTTTTTGTCTCCGTGCTCCTCTTACGTTGTGAGGGACTGAGCCTTATGTATTCGCCAGGGCAGGGCAACACACATCACTGCCTTGTGACACTGTTTGTGGGGGAGGGGTCCAAGAGGGAACAATGCCACTTGCTTGGCTCTTGGCTGGCTTTCAGTCACTTCCCCTGCTACCCACAAGCAGATTGGGACCTTCTGATGCTGATTCCAAGGTGGGTGAGTTTTTGTACATTCTGGGGCCCTGTGGGTCTCTCAAACAAACTTTCCTATGAGATTGGCAGTTTCTCCCACTGCTGCAACCCCCACATGGAATTTACCTGTAGAGGTTTTGAGGCTTTCTTTTCCGTGCCGGAACCCTGGGTTGCACGGTCTCTCTCACTCCCCATTTGTTCCTCCCGGTTTATCCTCATGCAAATGTGGGCAACATGTGGTCTGCTATCCACTGCCTTGCCTGCCCTGGCCAATCAGCCACAGCCTTGATGTGCATCCTCTCCACCCTGGCTGCCCATCTCCGCACCTACTACCAGTCTGGATGAATGTTTCTTCTTTAACTCCTTGGTTTGTTGTTATAGTTCTTTTGGTTGTGCAAGGAGACAAAGTGTATCCTCCATCCTATGCCTCCATCTTGGCTGAAAGTGCCCTGAGAATTTCTTAAGAATGATAAATGTGTTTGATATTCACAACACACCCCTTTCAACCACACCTAAGCTCAGGTTAAGAGGGTGATGCTTGGAAAGCACCAAAAAATGGGGGCTGGTTGCCAAAAGAACCAGCTGTGTGATTGGAGGGCTGATACTTTCAGTCCTAGCCCTCTGACTGCCCAGGAGGGGAAAGGAGCTAGAGGTTGAATAAACCACTAATGGCCAATGATTTAATCAATCATGCTTGTATGAAACCCCACAAAACCCCCAAAACAGGGCATTTGGCGAGCTTCCAGACTGGTGAATGAAAATGCTTCCATATGCCACTGTGCTGGGTCGCAAGCTCCATGAAGACAAACTCCTTTGCTTAGAACTTCGTAGTATGTATCTTCATCTGCTGTTGATTCATATCCTTTGTAATAAATTGGTAATTTAGTGAGTATACTGGTTTCCTGATTTCTCTGAGTCACTCTAGCAAATTAATCAAACCCATGAAGGGGGTTGTGGGGACCTTTGATTTATAGTCAGTAAGAAGCACAGGTAACAACCTGAACTTGGGGTTGACTTCTGAAGTGGAAGGCAGTCATATGCAACTGAACCCTCAACCTGCAGGATCTGATACTCTCTCCAGGGAGATAGCGTCAGAATTGAGTTGAATTGTAGGACACCCAGCTGGTGTCCAGGAATTGGCTGGTGGGGTGGGGAATCTATATGTGCGTGTGGGCGCGCGCGCGCGCACACACACACACACACACACACACACACACACACAGGAATTTGGTGATCAGAATTGTTATGGTCAGAGGAGGGGAGAATTAAAATTAAATTTTAATTTTAAATTAAATGGACCACTCATTCTGACGTAATAAATGTGCTCCGTGCCGCTTATTAGACATTCAGGTAGAGGTAGATGTAAATGTCGATGACAGGCGTGTTGAAGTAAATGATGTGGTTGATACAGATACTGCGTATGATGTAGATGTGGCTGTCGATGATGCAGATGGGAACTCAGATGTAGGTGCTGTGGATCTAGTTACAGATGTAAGTACAGCAGATGTCAATACAGATGCAGATGTGCATGGCGCAGCTGTAAACATGGAGATGGATGATGCGGATGATGTTGACTAGGGTTCCTCAACCTCGGCTCTCTTGATAATTTGGGCTAGATAACTCTTTGCTATCAGACGCCGTCCCATACATTGCCATAGATGCCTAGAGCACTCTCTCCACCCCAAGTTGTGACAATCGAAAATGTTTCTGGATGTTGCCAATGTCCCTTAGGTGCAAAGTTGGCTCGGTTGAGAGCCACTGATGTAGCCAATGTAGATATTAATGTAGACAGAAGCACAGGTGTAGGTGATACAGATGATGAACAGGAAGCTGTAGCTGTGGATGATGTGGATATAAATAAACATAGATATAGGTAAAATATATGTAAATATAGATATAGATGATAGAAGAGTAGATACAAATGACAGAGCTCTAAACATAGATATCAATGACATACTTGATACAGATAATGTAGATGGTATAAATGTCAGTTTTATAATCTGGGAAGGTAACTGAAGGTGTTAATGATGCAGATGACATAGGTTAGGTATAGCTGATGGAGTAGATATCTAGATAGATCTATATGAAAATAATTTTCCTAATTTGATTTTAAGTTCTTCGAAGGTGGGACCATGACTATATGAAGTCTATCCAGAAAGTATCCAGCTATGTAATATAAAAAACAGAGATATTTATTGAAGAAGATACAAGAAATATTGTACATAGGACAATGATGCCTTACTCCCCTTCAGGGTAGGCATCTTGGGACCACACACAATTCTCCCAATTGCCATCAGCTGCCCCATTGTATTTTTCTGAATCTCACTGCTGGTCTGAAATCTCTTCCCTCACAAAGGTGATTTTAGTCTTGGGAAAAACCAGAAGTCATAGGGCACCAAATCTGGGCTGTGGGGGTGCTGAGTCACCTGGGTGATTTGATGTTTTGTACATCAAAACAGTTTTTTTGCAAAAAACTCTGCATGAGACATGATGCATGAATGAGTGCATTGTCCTGATGAAGTTGCCAATCACCAGTTGCCTATAGCTGCGGTCTTCTGAAACATCCAGTTTCTGCAGAGGAATGTTCAAGCTGAATGCAAAATTTGAGGCAAATTCATTGCTCTACTTTCTCATTTTGAATGTGACAGCCACATAGTGCACACGCTCACTTAACGGTGTCTACTGCCCCCATGGACTAGTGCAGTGAAGTCATCATTGTTCATGCATGCACATTCCAGTCCATTCTCCTTGGCTGCAAGGTTATATCGATGCCGTGCAAACCGTTATTGCTATATTAACAATGGTTCGACTTTTTCCAGACTGACTTTGTAAACGTGAATTTAATTACTGAAAAAGTTATATTAGGCCTTGGCTGGGTTCCTCAGTTGGTTAGATTACCGTCAATAAACTATGGTTGTGGGTTTGATCCCTGTCAGGGCACATACAGAATCAACCAATGAATGCATTAATAAGTAGAACAATAAATCTCTCTCTCTCCCTCTCTTCCTTTATCTCTCTCTAAAATCAATACAGTTTTTAAAAAGAAAGAAAAAGTTAAGTTAATAATATCTCAGGTGACATAGATACATCAAAAACCATAAAATTGGTATACTGGAAAATGACTGGAATTTGGGATACCATGGGATAGAGAAGCTATTCTATGTTGTACTCTCCCACCATCTGTCTCCAATACTGCAAGAAACTTCCATCAGGTGACCCCACATCTATCTTTGCCTTTCTTTACCTTGCAGCCACAGTGCAAATCTTTTTAAGAAGCAAAACATACCTGAATGGCCAGAAAATTGAAGAGTAGGGTCTAGCCTTATCAAATATGAGAACAGTTTAACTCTATAGTAATTAAAGCAGCAATAAAACAGAAATAGACAAATCAAAGAGGAGTTCAGTCCATAAATAGATATGAATGTACATGGAAACTGAGTGTATGATGAAGGTAGCATTTCAAACGCATAATGAAAATGTGAAGCTTTCAGCAAATGGCCTTAAAGTAAATGGCTCCCCACACTGGGAGAGGAGAATAAAAAAGCTAGATTCCTCATCTCACTCCTGATATCAAAATAAATTCTAGATGCTCTGGGGTGACAAAAGATGATGTGACAGTGACTGGGGTGGGCGCTTTAGACTAGGTGGTCCAAGAAATACCAAAGAAGTGGCATTTGAGCTGAGAGCTGCAGGAGTCACAAGAACCAGCTGTGCAAAGGCTGGAGCGTCCAGAGGAGGCATAAGCATGAGTAAAATTAGTGCAAAACTCAGCCTGAAATGAGCTTGAATTGTCCGGACAGAAGGAAGTCCCATGTTTGGAGCATAGTATGCAGAGGGCAGAGTAGTAGATGAGTTTCGGAAGCAGGCTACGGCCTTTTAAGCCAGGATGAGAAACTGAATTTTATTCTAAAGACAGTGGGAAATGTTTTCTGGATTTTAAGCAAGAGAATAAGATATTCATGGAAATTGAGTATGTATTGAGGGCAACATTTCAAAAATAATCATAAAGGTTGAATTTCTAAATACTCAATAAACAATGAGATTACCCACCTCACACTGTACACAAAAATAGATTCCAGATGAATTAAAGATCTAGATGTAAAAAATAAGACTAATAAAAGTTACGGATGACACTACTGGTATTCTTATAATTTTTTCCCGTCTATTCTCAATCTCTCAGGTCACTTTGCAATGGCTGTGCCCCTCTACTTTCTTCGCCGGGGGAGCATCACTTTCCCTGTGTCAGAGAACTCTGTGTTCACGAGCAAGTCTACATTCGGAGGAAGAACATGTACGGTGATCTGAATGGCAGCCCCTTTGGGAGAAATGATTATTTTTGTCCCAGAAGCCTGTGAACCAGAGTCAGGTGTGTTTGCCTCTTTGCAGCCCACTGACCTTATTCTCTCAACGCTTTCTGAGAAGCACTGGTCTGAGCAAACCATCCTTTCATCTGCCTTTTTCTTTCTCTTGCCACTGCTGCCACCTCTGCAAGGTTTCATCTCCTGAAAGCCCCCCTCAGTGTTTTCCCTGCTGCCAGACTCTCTCACATGCTGTTACTACCATACTGGTCTTCCTAAATCCAATTAGTACTGGATCTCATCTCATCCTCCACAGAAACCTCCCAAGCGGAACACCCACAGGGTGAAGCACAAACCCAGTCCACACTATTCTAACCTGGCTGTTCCACCTTCTCCTCAGTCCCTGAACCTCTTATCGAAGCTCCGTGGCCTCCAAACACCCCATCCTTTCTCCAGCCCCCATGGCTCTATCCAACTACTCATTTATGCTTTAATCCTACACAGCAGAACCATCCTCTATTAACATGTGTCCTCTATTAACATGCTGTCCCCCAACAGACGGAAAGTTCTTGAAGGCCAGAGAGCTGATCTTATCCAGGCTAAGCACAGAACAGTGCTGGGTAAATACCAATCATGAGTTTGTTCTGTGGTCACACCTCCCGTTCAGCCTCCTGGTGGAGCCAGCTTGACAAGTTCTCTCTCTCTTTTCTGTAACTGAAACCATGAATTTTAAACGTGGAACAAGGGACGGGGGTGGAGGTGGGTTTGTACCTTTTGAGAAATGTCACTGCAAAAGGAAGAGTCCGGCTGTAGGTGTCAGAGGCAACAACGCTGCCATTAACAAGTGGGATATTCAGTGAGGCTCATATTATTCCTCTGGGCCTCATTTCCTCCTGCAAAATGAGGACATTAGCAAAGCTCCAAGTTCCCCTCAGGCTCAAACATTCTGTGCAAACCTCCACGAGGGCAGATTCAGGAAACTGATTTTCCAATTGACTGAGCTGCGTGGCGTTATTGCATGGAGAGTTAAACTACTGTTCATCACAGTTCATTTCCTGAGTTTCACCTATCAGGCAGTGTTTATTAAGCACCATTTACTCTCAGTACCCTGGATTAAAGGCTGTCAAGACACGGAAGTGGTATCTCACAGGATCCTTGGCCTCAAGGAGTTTATTATATAATCAGAATTTATTACATAATAAAAGCTCACCAAGCTCAGGATCCAGCAAATTACTTTCTGTTTGTTTACCTAAGACTTTTTCCGTAATAGTTTTACTTGAACCATTACATAAAATCCCTGTGTGAACTATGTTTCTATCTGTTATTTCTATAGTATTTTATTTGAAAAACACACATATATCCACTGTATGTTCAAATATAAATATATGCATTGAAAATGTATGTATTTAAAATATCTCCATTGACAGGCTGAGGTTTTTTCCTTAACTTTTTAATAAACCAAAGGATGTAGTTTTTCTTTGGTTAATAATTTTTTAATTCTATTTTATCAGTTATGCTATTACAGTTGTTGCAATTTTTCTCCTTTTGTCCCCCCTCCACCCAGTGCCCCCACCCCACTCCCTCAGACAATCCCCACACCATTGCTCATGTCCATGGGTTGTACGTATAAGTTCTTTGGCTACTCTATTTCCTATACTGTACTTTACATCCCCATGGCTATTCTGTAACTACCTATTTCTACTTCTTAATCCCTCGCCTCTTCACCCATTCCCCCAAACTGCCTCCCATCTGGCAACCATCAAAATGCTCTCCATATCCATGATTCTGTCTTTGTTCTTCTTGTTTGCTTAGTTTGTTTTTTAGATTCAATTGTTGATAGTATTCACTGCCATTTTAATGTTCATAGTTTTGATCTTTTTCTTAAATACATCCCTTTAACATGTCATATAATAATGGTTTGGAGATGATGAACTCCTTTAGTTTTCTCTTGTCTGGGAAGCGCTTTATCTGCCCTTCGATTCTAAATGATAGCTTTGCTGGGTAGAGAAATCTTAGCTATAGGTCCATGCTTTTCATGACTTTGAATATTTCTTGCTAATCCCTTCTAGCCTGCAAAGTTTCTTTTGAGAAATCAGCTGACAGTCTTATGTGGACTCCCCTGTAGGTAACTAACTGCTTTTCTCTTGCTGCTTTTAAGATTCTCTCTTTCTCTTTAACCTTTGGCGTTTTAATTATAATGTGTCTTGGACTGGGCCTCTTTGCATCCACCTTGTTTGGGACTCTTTGTGCTTCCTGGACTTGCATTCCTATTTCCTCCACTGAATTAGGGAAGTTTTCTTTCATTATTTTTAAAATAGATTTCCAGTTTCTTTCTCTTTCTCCATGTGTATATTCTCAAACTTTCGTAAAAGTAGAGAGAATTGTGCTACCTGCCCATCATCTAGCTTCAACAGCCCTCAACTTTCTACCATTCTTTTTCATCACCCCCCGCCACCCTTCTTTGTGTGTGTATGTTAAAGCATTGCTTGCTAAGTTATTAGCAGCAAGGGACCTTTATTTAATTTTCAATCAGCTATGGACAAGTGCCAGCACACAACGCACACTACGCCACTCACAACTCACCATACAAGTTCAACGACATCCAGGAAATCAATTAAAAATATACATGGGACTTGCTTTGAAATACATTAACAGATAAGATTGATTGATTGGTGGATAGGTGGATAGACAAGAGAAAAACAAGTAGTGTTAATGGTAAAATCTAAGTGGTAGGTATACAGGTCTTATTTGTACTCACAGACATATCACCCAGAGCAGTTTGGAAGTATTCATTAATGATCTGTTGATGTTTAATTAGCTCTACTACTTAAGAGCCAATAAAGTTATCTTTCATATTCAAGCGTGTTTTCCATTAAGCAAAGAGATCATGTTAGGAAAGTCTGTGGTAATTTAAAACTCCAACTTATAAATGTATGTGGGTAGACATTTAATGCACTTAAAACATATCCTGCATAGATGCGTAATTCCCCAGTATTTGTGAAAAATTTCAAATATGCAGAACATTTGATAAAAATGTACGAGGTCTGTCCAGAAGGTATCCAGCCATGTAATATGAAAAATAGAGATTTATCGAAGAAGATACACGATACAAGAAACATTGTACGGCAATGACATCTGAGTCACCTTCAAAGTAGGCACCTTGGGACCTCACACAGTTCTCCCAATCGCCATCAATTGCCCCATTATATTTTCCTAAATCTCATCAACAGTCTGAAATCTCTTTCCTTTCAAAGGTAATTCCAGTTTTGGGAAAATCCAGAAGTCACAAGGCACCAAATCTGGGTTGTAGGTGGGCTGAGTTACCTGGACAATCTGATGTTTTGCCAAAAAACTCTGCATGAGATGTCATACATGAGCGGGTACATTTTTGTGATGAAGCTGCCAATCACCAGTTGCCCACGGCTGCGGCCCTCTGAATCATCCAGATAGCTTCTGTGGAGTAATGTCCAAGCTAAACACAAAATTTGATGCAGATTCATTGGTCTACTCACTCAGTCATTTTGAATGCAACCACACAGCACACGTGCTCGCTCAGTGGTGTCTACCACCCCCACTGACTAGTACAGAGAAGTTGTCACTGTTCACGCATGCACATTCCAATCTACTCTCCTTTGACGTTAGGTTACATGGATGTTGCAGAAACCACTCTCGTTATATTAACAATGGCTGGACTTTTTTCCAGACAGACCTTGTATATTAGGTTTATCCTATGTAATATCTGTAAAAGCATAGATTAGACATAGTGTATTTTTCTGATATATTAAACTGAATACATAACAATGAAAAGAAACATTGTTTGCCCATATACTTTATTTTGTGTACTACCAGCAGTTTGAGAAACACCGGTCTAAGCAAACCTGTCTCCTGAGATTTCCAGATGAAAATCTCCACTCAGAAGCGGGCGGCCTGGGCTGGCTGCTCATATCTGTTGCTTGCACAGGTGGGTCCAGTTTATGAAAATCATCAAGATGTTCACCTATAAACACTTATCTGCATGATTATTATAACCCACTAAAAAGTTTTCGAAGTTTTAAAGTTTTCAAAGTATCACTGTATTGTTTTGTGCTAACAAGATGTATTATATGTGCCCTTACATAAGTCATGCAAAGAAATAGACTAATGAAGTGAATAACAGTTAGGTAAACTTAAAATACGGTAGCAATTCTCTTCTTTGGAGTTCTGATGTTACTGCAAGCAAGCCCGTCCTCCCCAAGACCTCTGAAAGGGCCACAGGTGGTGTTACAGACCGGTAGAAACTTCACGGGATGATAAAATGTCAGTGAGGTGATCTGTAGAGCAGAATTAGACAATAATGCCAAAGGCCAGAGCCTCAATATCCTTATCCCTTAGTCTTTATTAAACATGAACAGAGATAAATGGAAAATGCCATCCTGATCCCAGGAATATCTGATTAAGGCACGAGACTGCAGGGAATCAAATGTCTTGTACTGACCTGTCATAAGCACTTACTCAGATACAAACAAGAACACGCCACACTCTTTTTACCGTCAGGTGATTCTGGCTTTTAGGTTTGGAAATTCTCTGCTTTTAGAGCCTAACTACTGGCTCGGAGCCCACAGCACTGATGTCAATAAAGTTTACAAAATTACTGATACTAAAATCGCACTGCCAAACAGAAGTTGCTGCTTCTGGGCATGGAGATTTAAATAGCTTGTATCTTTTGTCCTTTAAAAACAGTATATAATAATCCAGTTCCTTTCTGTTGGTAGCCATGGAAACTAATATCCAATATTTCAGTGACTGCATAATACTAAGAACTAGAGCATTCTTCAAGGGCATCTATTAATTTGCTTCACATTAAGAAACAATAAAACTAGTGATGTTAAAATTCAATCTGTAGATTTTCAATTATAAGCCCCACTGGTTTCACGGCTATTTGGGGGCCAGTTGAACAGGCGAGGCCCACAGAGAGACTGCTGGTCGGGGGGAAATCTGGAGGTGAGTTTGTGGAGTGTCTCTCAGAGGTCCTATTCATTTCCTGTTTCCTACCATTTAGGTCTCTTTCCAGTGGTGCCTCTACACTTCAGTGTGGAACTGTTTCTTACGTCTGCCCTTTCCAGAATTGGAAGCCTTAGTATGCAATTCCTGACCTTTAAAAGGCTTCTCTCTCCATCCAAGAGTCCCCAAGAGTCCTGCCTGTGAGGGCACATTCACTCTGAATGTACACATTTAGGCTGATCTACTTGCATAATTCAGTTTCTGGAAAGCTTGGGGGGTCTTATGCCAATTAAATTTCACCTGGAGTTTCTTCAAATGTAATTGCACCATGTTGCCAGCTTCTCTTGCTCCCCCCAAAACAAGGGATATGACCCTTTTCTGTCGATGCAGTTTGTTTGGAGAACTGTCAAGGTAGGGATTAGTGTGAGGCTTCCAATGACAGTTTCAGGGAGCTTGGTGCCAGATGATGTCATCTACCAACTGAGTCTCCAGTGGGGGTTCAGGACACGGCCCTGGAGCAGGGCATCTGCCAGCACAAGCCTGCACCAGCAAATTACGGCCACAAGGAATATAGTCAATATTGTATGTCAGATGGGTTTCAAATGTATTGGGGGATCACTTCATAACATAAATGTCTGATCACTATGTTATACACCTGAAACTCTGCCTAGCCTATCATAATTGAGCTTATGCATACTTTAATGGTAGAAACGAGACTTTCTTTTATTTTTTTTCTTTAATTTGTGAATTTTAGCTGTTATTTTAGAAGGTCCAAATTTCCTTCTACTTCTAGCTAGTCTTACAAAACAGGCATTTCTGGATTTGGAGAGGGCAAGGGTATGACTAAGATGGGATGCACTTTTTTGGAAACATACTTAAATCTTTGTATTATTCTGGAACATACATTCTCAGTCACATGGTTGCAGTTTTACAACGTGGTATAATTCTTGTACTTGATTGAGCATAGAGATTTATTCCCTTCAAAAAATTCATCGAATGGAAGCCTGTTCTCTTATGTCAGGTTGTCCCCAAGATAGACTCCAAGTCAAGGATTCAGATACAAGAGATTTATTAAGAAAAAGTTCTGAGGCAAAACCACTAAGTGAGTGGGAGGACAGCCTAATTCAGAGCAAAGCTCTGGAGAGTCAGCTATGCCGCAGAGCATGGCCTTCTCTGAGACAAGGAGGCTGGGCTTTGGACTCCCAAACCAGCCCTTGGCCTCTGGCCATGGGGAATGGTAGGCAGGAATGTGGCCACAGGGGCTACGAAATTCCCAGACACTGATGGCTCTTTCTATGGGCTGAACAGCCTCCAGTACATGGTCACAGATGCCAGCTGTTGACTGGAGAGCACTTGGCTGGGGCAGGCCGCACAGAACGGGCAAGAGAGACCTGAGGGGACCTAGGGGTACACTAACAGCATCGCCACAGGGCTGCCCCCATATCCATGTGGCCTGCTCTCACCAGGCACAAGTTATAAGTCTTTCATCACATCCTGCTGTAAGAGGAAATGAATAATATCTCTGGAAAGTCCTGGGGTTGGCTTTTCGTCATCCAGTGACACGCTTTCTTCATCCAGTGGGTAGAAGCGGGTGTCCCTGGAATGCCTCTGTAACACTGAGCAGCCATCGCGGTTGAAAATGACCCGGGCCATTTGAAAACTGCGGAGGGCATACTTTTGGTTCTCCTGGCCTTTCAGCTCACTGATTTTCTGAGACAGGCACTGGCAGACTGATGCGGAGAGTGGATTTCCAGAGGTTGGCTGTGGATGGCTGAACATTTCATAGAATCTATCCAAAGATTTCCGAAGTCCATCATCTTCTGCCTTGGTCTCTGGTTGGCCTTTTGCAGAAGGGTCAAGCCAGGAGTTCTCAGAGGTCCAAGAATCATTTTGTGGAGTATTTAGGTTACTGGTGTCTGCAAGACAAACATATCCCAATACTCAAACACATATTCAGAAGAACCAAAGAGCCAGCCAAGAGCAGATAATGTCTCTTTTTAACTCAACACACTTACGGCTCCTGGGTTATAGGCCATGGGCAGAATCAGATGATTTCAGAATCTGTTCCCACCATCCTGGGGTTATGGCCCTTGTTCGCCCAAAACAAGAACAACTTACTTGCATGTTTCAGGGATTCTTAACCTAGTGTCCTTGCCAAGAAGTTCAGGGTGGCTGTGAACTTGGGTGGGAAAAATTTCATATCTTTATTTTTATTAACCTCTACCTAAAATCAAGCATTTCCTTCCATGATGAATGCAGGCAACACGCCCATTAGCAGCAATACCTGTGACTTTGTCACCAGCAGATCACAGCTATTTTCATAACACATTATAGTTTGTTGAAGGTGTTTTGAAATATCATTTATGCCCATCACTAAGCTATGGACTGACCTGTGTTTCTCCAAAATTCCCGTTAAAGCCCTAATCCTTAAAGGAGACGGGCTTTTAGGAAGTTACTAAGGTCAAATGAGGTCATAAAGGTGCATCATGAATCTGATAAGTCTTATAAGAGGAAGCTATCTCTCCCCATGTGCAGGAACCAGTAAAGGTCATGTGAGGACACAGCAAGGTGGCCTTCTGCAAGCCAGGACGAGTCCTCACCAGAACCTGACCATGCTGGCAGCCTGACCTTGACTTCCAGGCTCCAGAACTCTGAGAAAATAAATTTCTTTTGTTTAAGCCATCCAGTCTATGGTAGTTTGTTATGGCAGCCCGAGTAGACTAAGACAACTACCATGAAATTACCACAGTTATTAGTCCTGACACTAGATCTTATTATTTAAGTGTTAATTTAAAAAATATACGTTCACTATAATATCACACATTTGTTCTTTAAGTATTTTAATAACTACATTTCAATTTTTCCCTTGGTAATCCTAGATATTTTACTTTATGCAGTTAAAATTTTTATTCTGCGAAAGGGTTAATGGGCTTCACCAGATGCTGAAGGGACCCACTGTACACACACGCAGTGAAGACCCCTAATGCAGGCAGTTCTGGGCATTTTACCCAGTTCGGATATTTCTTTCTCTACTCCCTACAAGGATCCTATAGACTCTTTGTCTCTAAATTAAAATCACCACCTTTTTGTTTTTTAGAGGAGGAATAACAAATAAACTAAGTAATGTAATGTAATGGACGGTAAGAAACCGGATTTGGAGCCAAATCCTAGTTCTTGATCTAACTTTCCGTACCCCTTGGCACCCTAGTTCTTTTTGGAGAGGGAGAGAAACATCAGTGTGTGGTTTCCTCTTGCGCGCTCCCTACTAGGGACCTGGCCCGTAACCCGGCCGTGTGCCCTGACTGGGAGTTGAACCTGCAACCCTTTGGTTCGCAGGCTGGCACTCAATCCACGGGGCCACACCAGCCGAGCTGTGAGTGATGTAAAAACAGACAGTAAGAAACCAGAATTGGAGCCAAATCCTAGTTCTTGATCTCACTTTCTGTATCTCTCTGGGCACCCTAATTCTTAACACAGGAATCTCTTCAGTCTTTGAAACCAAATAGTATATTTTCCTTGTTTTGCTCTGATATAAGCTATCATTAATTACTAGTTTTAATTTTACATACCCACTCCCCACCCCCACTAACTCAATTAGTAGTTATAATAAAAATATCTGTACTTGCTAATGATGAAGAAAGTTGCATGATGCAGTGGTTGGAGTTTTAGAAAGGAGTTGAAATTGGGGGTTTGACTCTAGTTTTGCTATCAGCCATACCTGTCTCCTTGAATGAGCCAGACCATTTTTCTGAGCTTTCATTTTTTTCATCTACAAAAAAACGAGAGTTCTACTAAATGCTCTCTCTTCCAGAATTTCTATGGTCATACAGGGAACAGAAAAGTATATGATCCAAAGCATTAAAGCATCTAAAAAGAATATGGACACATGTTCTGTGAGGTTTACGCAGACCCACACATGGACAAGCATTCATGATCCAGCACACAGTTAGCCCAACAGCAAAGCACTTGGCCCACCTTGAAGAACGGTTCATTCCAGGCTGGTGATAGAAAAGTGCAAGATGAGCCAGGACCATCTTACCGTTCTAGAATGCTCACAGAATGATGGCAGCATGTCGGGGGAGAGGGGCAGAGGCCAGTTCAAAAGGGATTCTCCTGGCCAAATCTGGAAGAACTTTGGCATCCAAATAAATACTGAGAGTACAGATTATAACCCAGTTATTAAAATAGAAAGCCATGCATCCATAAAGTAATTAAAAGCTTGACAAGGCACAGGATATTTACAAGTCTCAGAGTACTTCCCCATACTTATTGGTTACGAAGGGAAAAAAAAGTAATGTTAATAGTGGAGAAGCCTGGCAAATACCTTAATCAAGTGATCTAGCTGAGCACCACCAGTAATTGGATAAAACCAAATCAGGTGCCACCTGACCAGGTGCAACCCAGCATCTCTTCTCTAATAGTCGTGCCAAAGGTGCGCATCACCTGAACCCAACTAGGAGAAAGTGTCAAAAAAACAAAATTGAGGGGCATTCTATAAAATGAATGACCTGTACTTTTCAGAAATGCCAAGGTCATGAAAACCAAGCAAAGACTCAGCATCTGTTCATGACTGAAGTAGATTAAAGAGACATGACAACTAAATGCAACACATGATTTTCAACTGCCTCTTTTTGCTATAAAGAATGTTATGGGGACCACTCGAATGGGAGCTGAGGATTATATGGCAGTCGTGTTATCACTGTTAATTTCCTGATTTTGATGGCTGCAATGGGGTTATGCAGAAGGATGTCCTCGCTTATAGGAAAACCAGGGGTGATGGGCATCAGGTTAACAACCTACTCTCAAATAATTCATGAAAAAAAGTTATTTGTATTGTACTTGCAAGTTTTCTATTGGTTTGAGCTCATTTCAAGAAAGAAAGTAAAACAAGCCTCTAGAGGAATAATTGTAAAAACTTCCCTTGGCAGCCTACTATATTATTAAAACAAACAAGCAAACAAACAAAAGCCTTAGCCCAAGGCTTGGCAATAGTTCTTGCCTAAAAAAAAATGGCACTGCTGTTAGAGAGCAAAGGGGAGAAGAGAAGGGGTCTTGTAATGGCAGGACAAGGGGTCCCTTCCCACCTCCTTCCCCACAAATGATGGGGTCTTGGCGTGGTCAGGCAGGGAGACAGGGGCTGAGCTGGGTCAATGGGAAGAGTGAAGAGTGAAGGGAGCCGCTCAGCAGTAACGCTGGGAAAGCTGGGGATTTCCTGAAACGGCCCACCCAAGGAAGGCAGCCATTTATACAGGACATTCCAAGTAGTACATATAGCATGTGCTTATTAAGTGACCGATCAATAACTCTGTAATGCAGGATTTTAAGTTTCCATCTGAGTCTCATGTTTATATTTAATTTTTGAAATTAGGTATCCTAAATTCAGTGTCCAAAAGAACCCAGAAAACTAGCCTGTCTTTGGAACTTTTTCATGCAAATATCAATCAGACTGCAACTCATCTTCAAAGAAACCCTCCCTTCCCCTTTCCAAAGAGCAATAACAATACAGGTTGAGTCATTCGTCAGTTCTTTTGAACACTGCCTCCAGCCCATTTCAGTCTTTGATTTCCTTTTAAAATTTGCTTTACTAACAACTACAAAGCCACCTCCTCTTTAATCATGTGGCTGGTGTGGCATTTTGGACATTACTGTCTCGTCACCAGCAAATGAAGCCAATTGCTTCTTTTTTCCCCGATGCACCTAAATGTGGACAGAAGGATGGATTTTTGATAACTCGGTCAGCTCCTGCTCAGTGATGCATCCTCACTGGTATATTCAAGCCCCACCTTATTCTACCTGTTGATAGAGCCCAGACTTGTAGAGCTCTCAGCTTAGGACTGTAATGTCTACTCTAGGGAGAGACTGAGGATGTTCCTGTGTCAGTGATTGGAAAGGGCTACTTGCATTTAGTGCCTAGGACAAAGGATGTAAATATTCCACAATGCAGAGCAGCAATTTCCAACCAGTGTGCTGCAAGGATTTTTAAAGTATGCAATAACTGACTATTTAGTCAGGGGCACTGATCTCTTTCCCCCTAGATTGTCAAATTAAAAAATGACAACATAGGTAGTATAACAATAGTCATCCAGTATGAATGAATCAAAATTATATCTTTTTTTTTTTTGTCAGATTGGCCAAAGGAAAAAATATATTTTCTGCTGTGCCACAGAATTTTAGTAATTGGTTTGTGTGTGTCATGAGACGACAAAAGTTGAAAATCACTGATGTGGAGGATGGTTTCATACAACAAAGAATCATCCTTTCCCCAAATTCCAGCAGGGCCCCTTACTCTCTCAGGAACTCTGGCTCAAAGGATAGAATCTGGAGGGAGTGGGAAGTGAATGCTGAATCCCACTGCATGGTGACATACTGGTCTGCCCTGAGCTCCCCCCTGCACAATGGGCTTTTTGCTGGCACCCATTTGCACCATGCATTCTTCCCTTCTCAGACTTTGAGATCTTCTTTTCTTCCCCACCCCCACCCCCCCAGCCCCCGAGCAAGGGCTCAAGTACCAATCCTAATTCTGGAGTTATTTAAATTGGATGGAACTTCCCTTTTTACTTCAATAGGCTTTCCATCACGAATAAAATCGCTTTAGGAATTAAATGACAAGAAGAAAAGGAGGGCGGGATTCCCTGTGGCTGCTTTTGCAGTGCTGTTTCAAGGTCATCCCCCAGAGCATCCGTTTGCTAACTTTTCTTCTGACCAAAGAGAGGAAACATACAGCTACTTGAGATTCTGATAAACCTATTCTTCTATCTTTAGGAGTTATAGATGTTAATTTGAGTTCAGTAATCTGAGACGGTCAGTTAGCATGGAGCATTTGAGATTCGTGGTTATGTTCTGTGAGAGACACCATTAGCCTTTGGAAACCCAAATATTTAATGGGGGTTTCTTCCAGAGAATCTTCGTGGCCACTTCTGTGGTTGATAAATGCACAGGAGGATTTTATCTCTGTGAAACACTGAAGCCTTCAACTTTAGCAAGTTTCCTCTAAATGGATTTGATATTTAGAATTCTGTCTCCTTCTTGCATTAGCATCAATCACTGCCCACTGTGCCTTCCTTGTCCAGTTTCTTTTACTAAGAATTGCTAATGGGAAGGGTCTGTGGTGTCAAGTCTGTACAGAGCCAAAATAAATCTATGAATTAATTAAAAAATATGGAGAATTATCAGGATTTAAAGAGAGAAGGAATATGTGGTTTGTATAGTCTCCTTCTATGTTGCCCAGAGCGGAAGCTGCCCCTTTCTCTGAGCACTGCCCAGCACACTTCTAAGACAAACCCTGCTGCCCTAGTTTGTCTGGGTTCTCTGCAGCTCTAAGAAAAATTCATGGGCATGAGAAGAACAAGGTGAATGGGAGGGGGATGTCCATATTATCAATGGTCACATCAGCAGTCTTCGGCTACAATGACTCCTCTCCATTGTGACAGCGGTCAGACTTCAGAGGCCTCACACATTCTCCACATGGGTGACACTACCATTTTTAGTCTATGAGGGGCTGTGGCCCATGGATCTGGGGGTCCTGCTCTCCTAGCAAGAATCTTCTTGCTCCAGATCGCACTTTCTTTTCCTTCATCTCCTCCGCTACTTCCCCAGCTCCCGCCTTCCCACTCCGTAAGAGGAGTAAACAAGATCAACTAGATTAAACCCCATTTCCAGCCCTACAGGCTGCGCGAAAGTCTGACTGGTGCTCACGCTTCTGCATCATTGCCTTGAAAAATCTGGCTTCCTTTTGATCCTTGAATACATCGACGAAGCTCCCTCTTCAAAACCTTTGTGCTTGCTGTTTCTCTGAGTGGAACATTCTTTTTCCACATATCTGCATGATTGGTTCCCTCACCTCCTTCAGGTCTCTGTTTAGATGTTACCTTCTCCGTGAAGCCTTCTATATCCATCAGGACGGGCTGGGTTATGCTACATAACAAGCAAGCCGCAAATCTCAGAGGCATAAAACAACCAAGGATTTTTTCCTCCCATCTCCTGCTCCGTGTCATACTATGAGTAGATCTGTATCATCCTTGTCCTTACCCTGGAAGGCAGGCTGATGGGGCAGCCACGGTCTCAACATTGCTTAGTGACTACAACAGAGGAAAAGAGCATGGCGAAGCAGGCAGTGACTGGGGAAACTCTGTCACTATGTTTACCTGTCACTGGCCAACATTAAATCACATGGCCTAACCTGATTTCAAAGAATGAGAAAAATTCTTTGAAAAAATTTCCTATAGGGAGAAGCAGAGAATAATAATTCAATCTACCATAGCTTCCCTGAGCATACTATTTTAAATTACATTCTCTTCACTCCCCTAAGGCCTTGGCTGTTCCCATCTCCCTTGTCTGCCTTATATTTCTCTATAAAACTAACAGCATCTAATAATATATATGATTGTTTGTTTATTATCCATCTTCTACTCAAGGATTTTTGCCTCTCTTGTTGCCTGTTATACCCCCAGGTCTAAAACAGTGCCTAGAACATGATGGATATATTTTTAAAATTTTGATGCTTTGTTTTATTGATGAGTTTCATTTCAAAGGCATAATAAATCTGTAATAGATGAAGACCTCTTATTGTATGTTTAATAAACCCCCAGCCCCATGCATTGAGTACATTCGTGCAATGCATGAAATGAGTGAATGAGATCAAGGCCAATACACTTTTGAATGAGACATGTAAGCAACAAAAGTATTAGTAGCCAAATACATATCTATTCTCAACCCCCATACCACTCAGGGATATTCCTAAAGACTGACAAGGCTTAAAATATTTTTTAAGGACACCTAAAAAAATTTTATGATAGCAATAAAAAGCAAGGAATTGCGCACAGTATGAAGAAAGGTGATTTGAGGAACAAGAATGCATCTAGATCTGTACTACCCAATACAGTGGGCACCAGCCACATGTTGCTGTTGAGCACCTGAAAAGTGGCTGGTTTGAATGAAGATGGAGTGTCAAATTACACCACATTGCCAAGACTTCTTATGAAAAAATAATATGTAACTCACTAATAATATTAAAATAATGACTATAGGTTGAGATGATAAATGTTGGATATATCAGGTTAAATAAAACATATAATTAAAATTAGTAGTTTCTTTTATGTTTTTAAATGTAACTATGAGAAACTTAAAAGGAGGCTCACATATTTCTATTGGACGGCAGCTGGTCTAGGCATTCTTTATAGTTGTGATTTAAGAAAGCTTTGGCTCCACAGTTATCTTCCTGAAGCTTTGTGTTGAACTCCTGGAGATCAGATGACATTTCGAAGGCAACCAGGATAAAGATTTGCTACACTGTGGTATTCCACACTGGTGAGAGAAGCATCCATGCCTGGCTGGCCAGTGCTGTGTTGTCCTGCCTTTGACCGCTGCCCCTGGGGACCACTCCTGCAAGGAAGCAAGAACCAGCCTTCTAAAGTAGCCCAGCTGTCTCAACCTTCAGACTAAATAATTATAAACCATCTACTATCCAAAGCACAGGGCTCGGTCCAGTGATAGATGGCCAAGGGCTGGGAGGTAAAAGGCTACTAAAGCTGGGATGGTGGGTAATGCCGGGACTGGCAAGATAAGTAATCTCCAGACAGCTGAGGCAGAGAGGGAAAGCTATACCAGTGGGGAGGCCTGGAGGTGGTCCAAGGGCAGAGTATTCTTATAAGAGAGGAGAGGCCGAGTCAGGCTGTGGAGGACTTGAGAGTCTCGCAGAGAAGCCAGGCAAACCCTCCTGATAATTTCCAGCTTTGATTATTCCTTACTGTAAAAATACACTATCGCTAGGGTGACTAGTACTTACTGGGTTACTGGGAGGTTTGCCGAGAACAACCCTGGTTTATGCCTGTTGTCCCAATTAAGTATTAACAGTACAGGGCAGCATCTGAGATCTTGCTTCCTAGCATGTTATCGGTTTGGTTCATAAACTCTAATAAAATTCCTTAAAAAAATTAACAGCACCCCCTTTCACTCTCATAAGGGCTCTGGGTCACAGGCTTCATTATGTGTACACAGGCATCATGATTACATTATGTGTGTAATCTGATGCTAGAAGAGTGGGGTAGATATACCTGGGCTGACAGTGAGAACTTCCTACCCCACAGCCCTATGACCAGAAGGCTTGGTTTTGATGCCAAAAATAATCCCAGTCTGTGGTTTAAATAAAGTGTCTACAGTCTTTTGTTTATTTTGTGTTTTGCTGAACATTCCATAGATTTGTTGTACTGAAATCCAAGACAATCCTCCTTTCCTTTCCCTTCTCTTACATATGATGGTATTTCTCCTACCCCTCGCTGTCCGAGAACCTTTTGGTTTCTGCCCTGCAATGAAAGGGCCTCTATTCATTCGATCCCATCAGCAACTCCTTTGGTTCCTCTTTCCGGTTTTATCTGGCTACCTCCTTCCCGCTGCTACATAATAATACCAGCATTGGAGTGTTAAGATGCCTTGCTTCCTATTTTATTAAAACCATAAAACTTATGAAAAAAAATCAAATAAGCTTAAGTCTCCTTTTGCCTGATAGCAGCCCTGCTGGTTTATACATTTTAGAATTTGCAGCTGTTCCTTTAAAGGACAAAATCCACATACTTATAAAAGGGGAGGGGAGTGAGGTGTGATATCAAGATATTTAATCCAAATTAGCACTTCAAAAGCATGTAAGGTCTGGTCAGGTGCTTTTGAAACCATAGTCTCCGTCTGTGCTTGTTTACATCTGAAGCTAAAGCGGGATGAATCACCCCCAGGGGAGGTGGCATATGCCGCCACCTTCATCCTAATGACTAACAGATGCAATGGGCAGAGGACAGGGTCCTCTGAAATGCACCTGCTGGGAAAAGAAAGTGAATGCTGGAAAAAAACAGATATGTGTGATCAGTGAACAGCCCTAAAATCAGGTGCCCAAACCAATTTGTACTGTCTGATTATAAACTCTCTTACTTTTACCTTGGCACACTATATCTTCCTTAAGAAATTAAAATGTTCAGAAATTTACAGGGAACTACAACATCCAAGTTTATACCACTCTAAATCAGCAATAAAGATATCATATTTGCTTCTTTTTTCTTGTTAAAGAATGAAACATTTCAATTAAAGTTGACCACTTCTACACAGAAATTCATTCCTTCCAGTCTGTTTTTATACCTTACATATATATGTCTCCATAAGCAATAGTGTTGCTTTGTGTCTAGTGGTCGTTGCAATTTTAATTTCAGTATGCAAGCATTTGCTTTTTTCACTCAACTGTATGACTTTTTATTTATAGCCATCGTTGAAATACATGAATCTGCCTTACAGTATTCTAACACAGGAACATGCTGTGTTATGTTTCATCCATTCTGTTGCTCGGTTTTCCTGTTTCTCCACCACCTTGTCAAACCCTGATACTGTCAATGTTTCAAATGGTATCTTCTTCTCTGGGTTCTCATTTCCCTGGTTACTTGTATGTCCAAGCTGCTTTTCATGCACTTATTGGCCATCTGAGTTTCCTCTACTGTGAACTGCTTACTCATATTCTTTACCATTTTTCTATTGGGTTTTGTCTCTTTTCTCTCTTCTTTTTAATGCCCTAGGAAATGAATGACAAAGAAAACAATATCTGTGTCGGGCTTTTCTTTACTTCATCTCAGTCCAAAAGGGATTAAAAAGAATGCATGGGCGAAGTGAAAAATAAGACTTCTTGAGAAGCCTCAAGATTTGTTTCGTTTTAATGGCAAATCTTCCAAAGCAAAAAAACCTGCACGATGTCAGCTTATCACTTCCAAATGTGTTTCTACTCCATTTGGTAAAAAGAGTCACACACCAAGCCAGGTCCCGGGACGGTGAAAACATGCAGGTCTCGTCCGGACAGGAAAGCTGAGACAAAGGCCGAGTGTGCAGGACCACTTGATGAAGGGACTGGCAAATGGAACGGGAAAAGGCTAATCTCACCGATTTTCTTTCTCTCTCTCCCTTTGTCCCTTTCTCCCTTCCGCCCATCCTGCCTTCCCTTCTTTCATAATAGGCTGTTCTTAAAAAAGATTTTATTTATCTATTTCTAGGGAGAGAAGAAAGGAGGGAGAAAGAGAAGGAGAAAAACATCAGCCGGTTGCCTCTCACTTGCCCCCAACTGGGGACCTGGCCCACAACCCTGGCACGCGCCCGACCGGGAAGCAAACCGATGACCTTTAGGTTCTCAGGTGGGCACTCAGTCCTCTGAGCCACACCAACCAAGGCTAGTTTTCTTAATTAAAATGATCTTCATCTGGCTACCATTTGCCATAATCAGGACCAGTGGGAGATTTGCATGTTGGTACTGATGTGCCAGGAAGGGGAGTTCAGAGCCTCCCTAGGCGATTCAGAAAATAAATTTAGGAACCACAGGCTTAGATCCTAAAAATGCTTAACAATCCTTTTCTTTACTACAGTATTGAGGCTTAGCCTGAGGGCGAATTTTAAACAGCTTCGTTTTGCACTTTAAGCTGTAACCAGATAAAGGATCAGAACCTGACCCTTTACAGTTAGGAAAGCCATGGGGAATTATCTGGTTCAACTCACTTTCTGAACCCGAACCTTACAGCTGGAGCTGGAACAAGAACTATGACCCCTCTCACCACACCAAGCCCTATGAGGCGTCGATGAGGTGAGACAAGGGGACCTGAGAGACAGTCCCCTTCCGCAACCATTTGGAATAAGGAGCTTCACCATAACCCTTGAAGCAGTCATTTAAAATGTTTCCCCTAAACGGTTTTTTACATTTCATTTTACATGGGAGGTCGCCGCAGATTTGTTTCATACCCTAGCCTACAAAGTAAGGAATGCTTGTGAGTAGAAAGGAAAAGCAAATGATTCAGATCTAGGTTGTTATGGTAACATTGTTTTTTTTTTAAATAGACTGTTTACTTCAGCAGAGTTAAGTTAAATGTGAGTAGCTAATTAAGATGATGCTTAAAACTTTAACCTTAACCTTCACTATAAGAAAAAATAAGCAATTTAAAAAGGCTACTTGGAGTATTGCTGGAAACATATAGCAGGGAGATCATTCTTTGCTGGGAAAGCAGAAACCTCATCCTCTTTCCTTGAAGAGGAATGGGGGCCTACACACAGTCTGGCCACATCCACAAGTCAATATTTCTCAATTTTAAAATTTAAAGAGGAATGGAACAGAACCCCTGTCAGAACGGAGTCCGTTCCAGTGCTGACCTCAGCAGTAAGACTTTCTGAGACTGGGATAGACAAGGAGAGTCTGACATTTTTCTACACACAGTAAAATTTTGGTAGATGCATGTTTGTATAAGTAGATTTCACTCCACATCAACCTGACCCTAAGTACATCTATGAAGTAAGAGATGGAATTGTAAGCAAGACACCAGAATGTAAATATATAGCTCAGTGCTCACTCTTCCAAGTATTATGGGCAGGGGGGCGGAGGGCGCGGAGAGAAACTCTTATTTTAAAATTGCTGCCATTGCTGAGAGCATATTGGAATCTCTTAGGGAAGTATCTTTATTCCCTCTGGAAGTGTCCATCTTCTGGGCATCCTCATTGGAGGCAAATCTCCATCCTCAAGGGCAGAATTACCTTTTTGGAAACTGTCAAGAGGCATTAGGAGTGAAATCTGATAAATAATACGGGGTGATCAAGCAGGGTAACATGGCATGGGTAAAAAGCAAGATTTGGAATATAAATACCTAACCACTATACTGTACGCCTGAAACTAATGTAATTATTGTATGTCAACTGTGATTGAAAAATAAAAATTATTTTAAAAAAGAAATATATATTTATATATCATGAAAATTTATATATATAATCAAGAAATTTTATGTACATATATGTATATATGTATCTGTATGTGTGTATGTATATATATGTGTGTATATATATATATATATATATAAAACCAAGGTTTCTGTCCAAAAGGAAATTGCTTTTCTTCTGTTTCACAAGTTGGTTCTAAAAGCTGTTTTCACAAAGGAGCTCCAAAACCAGTTCTGTGTGATGGCAGACAGCACAGTTTCAATGTGCATATGCTTTCAAATTTGTTACCTTAAAGGACAGATCCAACATGGATTTAAGTTCCAGTCTTTGTAAAAAGGCTCATAGCTGTTGATTAGAAAGCTGAATGCTTCTATCCTGATAGATGAGGTGCTTGCGAGTGTTGACTTTGCATTTACAAGGCTTGGGTCTGAGTCCTAGCTTGGCCAGCCATTTACTGGCTATTTGACCTTGGACAAGTTACTTAACATCTCTGAATTCCCATGTCCTCACCTGTATAAAATGGGGATAAGAAAGGCTCCTACTTCACAGGACCGTTGCTAGAATTAAATGATTAGCATAAAGCTTAGCACATCGTAAGTGCTCAATAAATAAAAGCTACCTTATAATTATTACCATAGCGACAAGAGTAGTGTCAGCAGCAGAGCTGTTACATGTAAGTAGAAAGGCCTTTGTCATTTAATATCTGGGGTTTTTAAAAGTGGATCGTAAATGCTCCTCTATGTCCACTAGACAATGCTAGACGCATATCACAAGGAAAGTCCAGGTGAACAAGCATTCTCTCCTGACTAGAAGGAACGTCACTTTTACCAATAGCTACTATCCCATCCTGGCATCAGAGTGGATGGGATGAATCACAGTGAATGTTACCCATCTCCCAACAGTAGTAGGACTACGACTGCAGAGAGGTCCCGAGTGTACGCTCTGCAAAGCAAACACGATCCCAGTGTGGGTGGGAACAGCAGGTGCCTCTGTGTGGGAGTGTCGAACACAGAAGCCCAGGCTACAGAGCCCTGCAGCTGTCCCCCAACACGCCTCCCCAGGGGCAACCAGTGCCAGAGTGTAGGTGGGACTGAAATGACTCAATCTCCAGGGAGCCTGATGGCGGTGGTGGTTTTTGGGAGTTGATGGAAACTATAAATCAAGCAAAGAGCTTCAGGGAAAAGTTTCGGTGAGTATATATATTGAAGAGGGAGAAACAGGCTACATTAAAAAGAAAAGATTGGGAAATTAGGCAGAAAAGATCTAGGGTTCACAAAATGTCTGCTGGCTGAGTCAGAAATGAAGTGCTGACTTACACAGGCGAGATGAGGCTGGGAAGGAGATGAGAGCAGTTACAGGAGGGAATGTTTGATCTCCTCCCCCTCTCTCTCTTCCCCAGTGTGCAGCTGAATCTGAGAAAAGGCAAAGTTGGCAGCTTTCTCTCCTGGACCGGAATCTTCGGAGAACATGGAAAACTCAGGGAAAATGGAAGAGCCCACAAACCAAATTTAAAATAGCATAATACGATACAACCTATGCCGGAAAGGCCTATAACCAGCAGAGACGTGAAAACTGCAGCTGACAGAATGACAGCAAATACGGGACATGAGGGTTTAGGATGAATCTGAGTTGAAAGTGTTTCCAGCATGGATTCTTAAAGGTAAGAAGTGGGTGCCAATAAGGAATTGAATTTCCACCTTTATCAGGACACTTCCAGTAGAATTGCAGAGACAGTAATATATGTTTGACTAATGAACAGGGTGTATAGGATGTTATGCGAATCCTCCCTGTTACCAAAAATCTAAAAATGCTGGGTAAAATATTTGAAAAAATCTTTTAAAATCCATGAGTGAGCTGGAATAAAGTAAACAAAATCCCTAGAGGTCAAAAGCAAAGTAAGAGCAGGCATTCCAAGAGGTACGTGAATCCAGACCTATATCGGCTTTAAAGGCCACACAGGGGTCAGGGCACAAGGTCTACAAAATCGAGGGTCCTGGTAGGATGAGGTGCTCGACAGGGGACAATTGAATAGAGCTCAGAGCCCTGAAGTACACCCTCTGAGAAAAGATGGAGTGGAAAAAACATAGGGGCCTTACGAAGGGTCACAGTAAGAAAACTTGTTTGTCTTGGCTTTGGCTCTGCATGAAGAAACACAAAGAAACTTCTCTCCTAAGATTTAACATAAGCCAGGCCTCACATACGTTTGTGGCCTCAGTTGAGGTCTAAAGACCTCAAAGCCAGGTATGTATTTTAATATGGTTCCAGATGGATGTGCCCTCCTACGTTTAGAGAAACCAAATGCAAATCCTCTTCAGAGAAGCGCACTGTCAACTCAAAGCTCAAACGAAACCCTACACATGAAGTTCCACTGAACGTGTGCTCTCAATAAAAACAATACTCACAAAATATACACTGAAGCAAGACACCCTCACTGTGAGTGAGAAAACAAAAAGACCCAGCACCAGAACAGGGCTCGCGGAACCATTAAATATTGTAGTTAATGGACACAGAATACAAACAGACGTGCTTCATATGTTAAAAAATACAATAGGGAATAGAAAGTTTAAGTATGAATAAGAGGCTACAAAAAGTGAACAGGTAAATTAGAAAAAGAAGCAAAAATAACTAGGAAAGTGAAAAATTATAATAATAGTTGGGTAAAACAAGATTAGATGCCACTGGGAAAAAGTTAGAAAGGAGACGTCAAATTTAAAGATATTATTCAGAATTTAGCATAGAGAGACAAAGAAATGGAGAAAAAAACAGAGAAAAATAAGAGACGTAAGTCAAAGGGAGGTGGTCTACTATGCATCGACTGGGCAGATAACAGGAAGAACAGCAGAAAGCAATGCACAGCAAATTAATGGGTAAGAAGTTCCTAGGACTAATGAGAGCATGAATTCTCAAATTTAGCAATCACAATGCTTTAAAAGCAGGATAAATTAAAAAAAAAAATCTCTATGGCCAGGCATGAGATAAAACTGCAGACTATCAAAGGCAAAAAATAAAAATCCTAAAACCACCCAATAAGAAAATACAGATTTTCTTATGAATGATGATGACTAATTTTCTTATAAACGAATGATGATTAAGTTAGCTCCCATCTCGACAGAAGCAATGCAAGCAAGAAGGCAGTGGAATAATGTCTTCAAAGTGAACTGAAACTGATGGCCAACCTAGGGCCACTCATAAAATGGGGAGGAAATTAAGATATCAGTCTCTTAGCTGGCCACATCAACTAAATGATAAATGTCAAAGCCGGATTGGCTTCACATCCAAAGCTCATTCTCTAAGAGTGCTTGAAATGGACAATATTCATTCACCTTGGCTGATTTATGGAGATTTTACCTGAAGACAGAGGAATGAGCTACATAGAATTTTCATGTTTTCTAATCCGTTGATGACATGAGCTGGTTTAATTTACTATTAATATGAAACAGCTATCTTTGAAAGAGTATTCCAGTACTAGACTTTGATCCCAAATCACATGTGATCATCTTAAAAGTATAGTTCATGCCCATGCTGCATTTTGCTTCTGAAGGTTTCATTTAATAAGCCAATTAAACAAAGTCACTCAAAATCGAAGTTGTCCCAGGCGTTTTTATAAAACATGCATATGCTCTTAATGTTTTGCAGATGACATATTCTCTCTCTGTAATCAACTATTTCTATTTACTTTTGAAGTAACTACAAGCTGTATCTTCCTAACCCAGGTCACTGCCACTGCTGCTCTGGCAGTCTCAGAACTGCAGTGCTAACTGTGCAGACAAAGGCCCGCAAGCTGAGAATCTTCTCCAAACACTCTTTGGGAAAAAAAGAGAAAATAAGCATAATAATTTTTTTTAATGATATTCACTCTCTTTGAAGAGATCACACAAGAGAAGTCATATAGTTTAAATAAGACAGTTAAACTCTCTTTTAGCAAATAAACCATGCCAATCATAAGAAGACAAACAGAGTCAAAGATTATTACCCACAAAGTTATTACTGGTAACATTCACTACCTTATTGATATTTTGGAATTTTCTGTTATGTAAGGTCCCCCTTAAACTCATTTCACTTCACATGTAAATGAAATAGTTTTACTGCATAACCTGGAAAGGAATACAAATTTGTAGGGTGCTGTGGAGAAGAAAAAAAGAGAACGATGACCTCGTTATGCTGGTTATGCCACATGACTAAATTTTTTGACCTCTGAGTGGCAAAACCTCCAAAGCATTTGTAACTTTGGCTCCTAAAAGGTGCCAAAAAAAACCCCCATGCACACAATAAATCTTTCGTGTACATTCCTGTTTTTCTATATCCTGATCTGAGTAGTGGTTAATCAGGTACTTACATATAATCTACCAAGCTGTAACACATAAGATTTGTGTACTTTGTACAAAAATGGTATCTCGATTTAAGAAATATCTACATACATACACATACTTTCTGTCTTTAATAAGTCTTGGATATGGTATAGAAATTAAGTTTAAAAAACAATTCCAGAGGGTTCCAACGTTCAGTTAGGTTGGTAAGCACCACCTTAAGGCGGCCAGAATATGTCTTGATTAGAACAGACATTCTGTAAACACTTGTTTTAATTGATGGATGGATGGATGGATGAATTGATGATCAAATCAATAAACTAATACATATCTGTGTTATTCATGGTTGTAGGAGTACCATTGACTAAGGCCATAAAAAGCCCAACCGATATTTTTTTAAAAGCATGCCAGATAATGTTTTAAGTACTATAAATGCTTTATCTCATTAACCCTCACAACTCCATGAGGTATGTTTACTGTTCATGGTCTTTAGTTGCAGCCACCATAAATCATTTTGGCTACTTTAATGGAAAGAGAAGTATCAGAAAGTATAACACAGTTCACATCATTGTTGGAAGAGCTGCAGAAACAGACTCCAGGCTGAGCTCTTAGGAATTGCCACTCAAATCAATGAGCGGGCCTCAACAGCCAGAGGGGCTGCTGGCTCTATCACGATTAAGAACCCGAAGAATTAAGAAGCTGCTGCTACAGATGCTACAGTGTCTGCTACAGTCTGGAAATTTCCCAATCAGGAAGCTATCACTACAGCTGCTAGTTCCAGAACCATGCTGCCTCTGCCGTGAAATCCACCAGTTACAAAAGGTGGTACCATGCCCCATTTCCCTCTTCCCACATGATCTAGGTCTAAATTCAAAGGTTTATGGGAATGCATTTGATTAGCAGACCTAACTTAAATCCAGAACACTAGCTGCAAGAGATTCTGGAAATGGAAATTTCCACCCTCCGTTAAGACAAGAAATCATGGTAGGAGGAGGTTAGAATAGGCACTGAGAGGGCTAACTGATAAGCTCACAAATAATGAAACTAAGGCACAGAGATTAAGAAACTTAGTCAAAGACACACCGCTAGTCAGTGCCAGGGCCGGGATTCAAACTGAGGAAGTGTGCCCCAAAGACTCATAAGACACATTAGAGAATAATAATACAGTGCACAGGCAAGCTCCTGTGTATGAGGTCTGCAGTCCTCACATAAAAGTTCTTTCCCTCACAAAGAGCAGCTTCCAATTTATTGCACTCATTAATCCTGCTATCACCTCTAGAATTTTAAGTCTCACCTCATAGTTTCTCCTCTTCAAAATTCAAAAAGGTATCATTAATTTATTTGATCATTTTATTTTTGGTCTAGAAAGTGTTTGCAAGTGTTTTTGGGTGATGTGGGGATTGAAAAAGATTCTATCACTCAGCAGTCGCTGCAGATATCCACATGCAGGCTTCGATAACCATCTCCAGATCCAGTTCCTCGCATTACTTCCGCGGTACGAATTTCTAAAAGTATCCCACAGTTATTTTAGGACTTTCTATTAGAACCTCTTCCTGATTCCACTTTCATAAAAAAGTTTGGGAAATTATGTTAGATGCATTAGAATGATGGTTATTTAACCTCCGCTTGGAAAGCTGGCTATTATAAAGCTCTTAGGGACTGCAGAGCTTGAGACTAAAGCTTGTATGTATCCTCTGTTATCGGAAACTGTATTTCCACACACTCTTCGTATAGTTTGGCCTGCCTGCCTATCTATCTATCTATCTATCTATCTATCTATTTATCTATGTCTATCCATCCCACCCACCCACCCACCTCTCTATAACAATGATCCAAACTGCAGAAAAAAACATTCACTGTATTCAACCTAATTAAAAAATGGGCAAAGGACCTGAATAGACACTTCTCCAAAGAGGACATACAGATGGTCAATAGACATATGAAAAGCAGCTCAATGTCACTAATCATCAGATAAATGCAAATTAAAACCACAATGAGATAGCATCTCACACCTGTCAGAATGACTATCATTAATAAATCAACAAACAACAAGTGCTGGCGAGGATGTGGAGAAAGGGAAACCCTTTTGCACTGTTGGTGGGAACGCAGACTGTGAAGCCACTGTGGAAAGCAGTATGGGGTTATCTCCAAAAATTAAAAATGGATCTGCCTTTTGACCCAGTGATCCCACTTCTGGGAATATAGCTGAAGGAACCCAAAACACTAATTCAAAAGAACATAAGCACCCCCATGTTCACTGCAGCATTATTTACAATCGCCAATATATGGAAGCAGCCCAAATGTTCAATAGATGAGTGGATAAAACAACTATGGGACATTTAAACAATGGACTACTACTCAGCCATAAAAAGGAAGAAAATTTTAACCCCTGCAACAGTATGGATGGACCTGGAAAACATTATGCTACATGAAATATGCCAGTCAGAAAAAGACAAATACCATATGATTTCACTCACAGGCGGAATCTAATTAACAAACTGAACTAACAAGGAAAATGGGGACAGACTCATAGATGGAGAGCAGGATGACAGCTGTGGGGGGCGGGGAGGGTAGGGGGTGGAGGGATTGAGCAAAAAGGAGAAAGACTCATGGACATGGACAACAGTGTGGTGGCTGCTGGGGGGAGGGAGGTATAAGGGGACTAAAAGATAATGTAAAAAAATACAACAAAGATTAAATTTAAAAAGAAATATAAATAAATAAAAAGAAAAAGAATTCGATCAGATTCACTTCAGTAATGTTTGAAATATGCAAAGGAATACAATATAGGTAAGCAAAATAAATGTATATTTAAATTAAATATTTAAATAAATTAATTTATATAAATCAGAAAAAATTTGACTGTATCCGAAATGAATATATCAGTAAGTATAGACCAAGGTTTATATGAATGAGAAGGGTCAGTTCCAAATCACAGGATGGAAATGTTAAAAGTTCCCCACAAAGGAGAATGTGTCTGCTCTTTTTCAAAGACTATAATTTTGAACAGAGATCCTTCTGGGGTCAGGGGAAAGAGAAAAGGCTTCATTTAACATGACCAGTTGCAAACTGCAAATCTACCATTTAGGAAGAGTAAATATTTGCTGAACATTAAGTACATGGCAAAAGTACGTCATTAAATCTAAACTAATTAAAAAGCTCAATTTAGTATCCCAGGCATCTCTCCATTTTTAATGAGCGTACAGCCTCAACAATCAGGAGCCATAGTCCAATCTATTTCCGTGGTGCAGAAGGAAATGACAAATGTCTTCAGCATGACTTCCAGCAAAACGAGTCTGACTGAATTACTCCCTGCACAAGCAAAAACGGATCTGGTTCAACAAATGGGCCTGCCAGCCAAGGACGTTAGTCGTAATGCTGGACTAAGTTTCATGTTAATCAAATGTACATCAAACTGTATCAGTGACAGGTGCACAGAAGGACTGCTGAACACTTAAATTTTAATCCCTAATTTTTGTTTCTCAAAGTAATATATGCTCGTATCTTTTAAAACTCAGATGCGGTTAAAAGTCTTCCAGTGAACAGTGGTTCCCTGCCTCCTGCATCTGCCTTCCCATTTCTGAGTCTACAATTCAACTCGCCGTGCCTTCTGGTTTTTTAAATCTTATATGTCTAATTGATATAATCACATATGATGATCAGGTTCAGACATTATACATCGATATCCCTAGGCCTCATATGTGCACATTTCCGTTCCCCTATTCTCCATGGTTATATCGATTTTTAATTAAATCAATATTAGTGTTTATATTATTATAACTATATAAAGTCGATCACCGCTAAACATACTAAAGGTATGTTTCCTTTAGTGTACAATATTATTGTTTCTGTGATTAAGAGTTAGTTCTGCTTGCTTTGCTTTGTAATTATCTTTATATCCACAGCCTCCAAGAGCCTCTCAGTATAATTTTCTGCATGTCGAAATGACAAGACAGTCTCTCAATTCCCCAGCCCTCCGAGCCACCTTCCTCTGAGAGTGCCAGGGTGTCCTCCGGGCCCGTTTCACAGCCGTTGGCCTGGGTCTTCCCTCTGTTGTTCAACTGAATTTCTTGTATTATTTCTATGATGATTTCCTCTGCCTCATGCTATTTATTTTTTTATTAATGATTTATTCGGCTCCATTTGTTTCTTTCAAGTTCTTTAGTTTTCATTAGTCTTGGTCTCTATATTTTCTGAGACAGGATTGCCACGAATATCTGGTGAGCATTGGTTGTGAGTTCGTAATTTAAGGGTAAGGCATTAAAAAGCGAATTTGGAAGCTCTTGCCACAGGTCGGGCTTATAGACCGGTGGACTTCATATAGGGTGACTGATAATCATTCAGATTTTCCAGAGGTGGTGCCTCTCTTATCTGAACAGGCAAGAGAATGATGGATAAGGATGCGCTTTTAGACAGGAAAGTCCAGAATGTCCTCTCTGAGGCGGTGGTCTAACTGGAGCCCTGAATGCAATGAGGGAGAGAGGCAACGTAAGTATCTGGGGCAGCCAGGTTCCAGAGAGAGGAAATGGCAAATGCAGAGTCCCTGAGTGTGTCATGGTAACCGTGAAGGTATCTTGAGGCTGAGAAATGATTCATGCAATTCCATAAATTGTAACCAAATTTATTGTAGAGCAAGTTACTTAACCGGGGGTAAGATTGGAGAGACCAGGCAATCCAGCAGCCTCAGTGTGTGCAGCTAATCTCCACCACTAGACAGGTATTAGTGAATGTTTTATAATATATGTAAAGTACTAAGTGATCAAGAAGACAGAGAGACAAAGAACGGACTATGAGCCATGAACCATACCTCCTGGTGGTCTTGCGATGGATAATTGCTTACAATTGATGCAAACGCCTAGTTTAATATTTATCTCCATTGCCGTGCCATTCTAGCAGTCACTGACAGGAATCTCTATGGTGGCTTAGAGCACACAGCTAATCATTAACCGTAAGACTTTGGTGGGCTTGCTGGGAGTAGTTAAGTTAGTCGGAGTTCACAGCATGAAAACTTAGTAAAGAAATCAGGAGATACAAAGTTGGATCAGTCTTATTTACATCAACACCCACCCGCCGAGATGGGCACTGATTTAACAAGAATGGGGACCAGCCGAGAGGCCACGGTGGCCAGAGCAGAGTAAGCAAGGAGAAAACAGAAGCATGTGCGTTTATAATTTATAGAAACAATTTTCGCATGGACCTTGTCAGAGACATTAAAGGGCAAAATATTAAAAATATTTAGATGTATTTATAAAAGTGAATCCGAATCAAACTATGTCCTAAGGTGTTCCTCGCAGTGGAGTCATAGGTTTGCTCTCCCACTAAAGCGAGGGAGGGGTAGGAATCCACAAGACACGCCGTTAGAATTCCTCGGTCAGAGATTTTAGCTTTGCGTTTCATCGCTCTATTTCCTGAAAATAAGTTGGAGATGCTCTTCTGTGGTTTATTGACTGCTGTGATGCCTTGGATCCCATCCATTCCTTCACTTTAAGAAAAAACAAGTCATTGTTACCGAGATCACTGTATTTTACAGCTGCCCTTTTGAAACAGCATTTTTCCCAAATAAAACAAAAAGAAAAAAGCAAATCTGAATCATTCCTACAGTATTTGAAGAAGACCAAAAAAAAAAAATCACTATCATTCACCTTTGTTTGGTTAATCAGGTTGGCTAATAGGTATATGCAATTATCCTTGTTCAACATTGTGAACATTCTAAAGTTTTTAAAAAATCTATAAACATAAATGCTTACACTAGAGACTTTTTGAATCAGATATAGATCTGTACACGCTTCTGAGCTAAATCAAAAGGAAGCAACTCACGTTGTTGAGAAAAATCCAAAGTTAAAAAAAAACAGTTGCCAAGGCAACGAGAAAAAAATTAGACAGAAAATAGAGCTTCCATCTCAAGCACCAGCACATTCAGAAGCTGAGTATCTTCTGGCCCTACTTTGGAAGTTATATTTAACCTTCATTCAGTCATTGCAGGAGATGGGGCAAGAATTGAGAATTCCCAGCACAGGGGCCTCTGTCAAAGCCGGGCAGTGGGGCAACTCACTAGTAAAAACCCCAGTAAGAGGGTGAAAGTAAACCCTCTGGTTCACGGGCTAAGGGATCAGTACCATTTTTTCTTTACTTTAAATTATTCTGCAACTTTTCCTGTGTGACACAGTTTGACAGAGAACTTCCATTTATGAGCTAGACAGGAAATGGTTCCTGAGAGATTAGAAGGTCAAATAACTTGCTGGACGGTTTCCAGATCCTTCTCCTTGAATTTCTGTAATTTCAGAGTGACTCAGAGCTGACTTTAAAACACCATCTGTGTTCCTTCCCCATCCACTCTGCTAAAAGCCATGTCATTCGTTCGCTGCCAGGCACGGCCCTGACTCTCTCCTCCCCGGCTTTGTCCACCTGGAGACCCCGCTGCTCCTTGGGGACCCTGTGCCCATGCCCCTTCTCTGTGAGGCCTCTTCGCTTTCTCAGGTAGAGCTGGCTGGCCGTCCGTCCCCCACCCCAGGTCCCACGGCACCTGCACTCAGTATATGGCATCAGCAGCATTCCCGTTCTGCTGAAAGTTTGTGTGCAGCTGTTTTCTTATCCACTGTGGCTTCCTCGAGGCAGGAGTCCTGTCCTACCTGTAGTGGGACACCAGAGCCTCGCACAGCGCTGAGGTAACTGGTTTTAGTGAATGAGACAGACTGAGTTAATGTACTGCTCAAGCTTTAAGCGCTGAGGGTCAATCCTGAGTCACCATCAACACAATTAGCAGGAAGAATATGGAAAGCTGGTGGTGGGTTGAGGGAGGCGACCATGTCTGGTCCCAGTTCAGGCTCTAGGTGGCTGTGAGATGACTAAACCTCTCTCATTTTCCAAACTGTGTCTGCAGAATACCATCTGTGTCCTGCAGGAGGGAGCAGGTGTTCCATTGAAAGGGGATTTGAGTTTCCAGCAAGTTCAAGATGGTGGGGTTAGACACACAAACTAGGTGTTTTTACCATCAACCCACAGAACTGGGGGAGAATGGAATGACGTGATGCAGATGAAGTATTAATACTACTGAGTGCTTGAGAAATGCTAACTGCTATTTCATTATGGTTACTCTTCTCATCCATCTACACTCTGCAAGTTTTTCTCAGGGATTTTCACAGATTTCAGACTATATATTGCTTTTACTTAAAACAAGTAAAGCTACCATATTTTACTAAAAGAATCAGTCAAATTAGAATGCAACCCAGATGGATGAGTTTACATATTAATTTTCCTGTATTACTACAGAAACAATCCCTTCCTTGTTCTTCCTCTGCATAAAAGCCACACACTACTAATTTCTCTAACAAATTTTTTTTTTAATTTGGAAAGTTATGTTTGAAGAAAAGGACTCGGGGTAAGAGAACTATTCAACTGGAGGCAGAAAGGCTCCACCAAAAACCTTCCTGGCATGTAGTTCTGCTCCTGGCCTCCAGGGGAAGGCTCAGACATGAATGGTGGCTTTCCCCAAAGCTGAACACTGTCTTCCTGATAATGATGACATAAATATGACATCTATGAACTCACCCTTAAGCAGACCCTCATTCTAAGGGTCACGGCATTGAATGGAACCAAATATAAACACACACGAAGTTTCATCTCCTCAATGCCAAAAAGAGTAGATGCATCTTAGGTGAACGGGATTCCAGGAGGAAGGAGTATAGGGCAACTTCAGTAACTGAACACAGGCCAAGTGTTAGATAAAACAGAAATGATGAAGGTGCGAGTCCAAACTGTATCTCTTTTTTCTGGACAACTATATTCACATTCATATTTATATTCTCATTCTCTCTCTCTCTCTCTCTCTCTCACACACATGCACAGAGAGGAAGGCGCTCACTCTGGATGGACTCTGTTCAGGACAGACAATCATTTATAGCAACATGGTTAAGCAGAGCCCCAGAGATAATGCAAAGGTCACATGGCTCCCAACCAGAGCAGAGGCAAACAAACAAAACCACGTACCCATTAAGGTTTTTTAAAGGTCAAGAAAAATAGTCTGTCAGTGTTACAGGGGTGATTTTTCTTCTTACTAATGAATAATCTGACTTAAATATCGTTTAAATATTTTAGGAGTCTAAAAAGATGCTAGGGACAAAGCTCAAAGTAGCCTGGGGAAAAAACTGAAAATGTCAGTGAGAGAAGCACAGGAGTCTATTTTAAGACTATTTTAGGAGGAAAGCAAGAGTACCAACACTGTATGGTGTGTGCCCCCAGGAGCACAACAGATCTGGAGCTCCAGGTCGTGACAAGGAAGACAGGCACACCACACACAGCCTTGGGTGTACAGAAGACGACTACTGTATGGTTCCAGAAACTTCAAGAACAACACAGCACTGGACAACCACCCAGAAATCTCTGCCCAGAGAGGTTAATTTTCTGTTACAATTCTCAGGCAGATAACTGGGATTAACGGGATTTTAAGGTGTAAAACATGGTAATGTCTCAGAGACCTGAAAGATCTCATCCTGCTTCCAACGTGAGACTGTGGACAGTAACAGAAGTCCACAGAATGGTGCTCGCCTAGAGCACCTCCTGATTCTATCCTGGAAGAGCTCTAAGTTTTTTCCAGTGACTTGGAATATAATGTAGACGCCAGCCAAGCTAATCCAAAAAATTCAAGCAGTGGATTAAGGGAAGCCTGAGTTACATATCATTTATACTATTCCACTGCAAGGCACGGAAGCCCGGGCTCTTGCCCTGGCTGGGTAGCTCAGTTGGTTAGAGCGTCGTCACGACACGCCAAGGCTGTGGGTTCAGTCTCCAGTCAGGGTACGTACAAGAATCAACCGATGAATGCATAAGTGAGTGGAACAACAAGTCAACATTTCTCTCTCTCTCAAATCAGTCAATCAATAAAAAACTTCAAAAGGAAAAAGCCCGGCTCAGAATCTAAGTTGCACCTTCACATCTGGAGAATAAAGAAAACGGAGGCAGTAACACATAGGACTTCTACCTTACCCAAAAATCCTTGAAAAATCTGGAGAAGTTTCTCTCCTACACTCGCTTCCATTATTCTTAAGAAATCAAAAAAACAGGGCGGCGGGGAAAGGAGGACAGGGAAAGCAATGGCGCCATAGGAAAAACAAAAGAAAACACAGGCAAACGGCGAAAGCTTCTCTCTGAGTGGACAGACTATGGGTATTTATCGTCTGCTTCTTTGTGCCTTTTCATATTTCCCCATCTTCCACAGTAAACACATAAACAAGAAAAGTTTTAGAGAGAGGCGGAGAGAGATCAAACGGATCAGAGAAATCAACCTGAGGCGACTCAAAGGCAGCGACGCGCGACTGCCACTTGAAGGCAAATGCTGGCTCTGCCCCGGGCAGAGCCTCCGTTCATTCCTATTTCTTCAAGGGCAATAGTCATTTGTCCAATATTTATTAAATGTCCACCCAATGCCTGACCCTGGGTGGAGGAATAAGAGGCGGGGCTGTTGGCCTTGATAAGCTTGCAGTCAAGAAAGAATCAAAAGAAAGAAAGCCCCTAGAGTACTATCAACTGCTAGACCATGTTCTGTTTTTGTTTTTCACAACGGCTATAATCAGAGCTTACGGAGAACAGAGGTCGGAGTACCACAAAGATTTCATTGAACTGGGAAACCAGAGCTGACCCCTAAGAGAAACAGGGGTTTGGATGGGCTCCCACGGTTCTTCACGAAAAGATCACAGCTGAGTTGAAGCGTCTTCGTGGTCTCTTTCGGTAGGTCATATGGTCTGCTTAAAGACAGTGTAACACTTGTGTGCCTTTTAACCTTTAGTTAAAGTGTCCTTGTAAACTTCTGCCTTTTCCAGTGAGTGGGCTTGAAAATTATAACAACGTCCTATTTCCAAATAGATATGTTTTAAACTTTAAAAAATTATAGTATATGTATATGAAAGTGCCTTAATCACAGGTCTATTGATTTTCACAAACTAAACATACTCAGTATAACCGGCACCCAGCTCAAGACACAGAACAGCACCAGAGAACCCAGGGGCCCTTCAGCGCCTGCCTGATGTTACTACCACTACCCTTCTGAGGGGTATTATTATTCTGACTTCTTACACCTAGGCTGCTCTGTTGTTTTTATACTGAAGACAAATGGAATTCTACGGTAGGCACTCTTTGGCATCTGGCTTCTTTCACTCAGCCTTGTGAGACTCATCCATTTTGTGTAAGTAGCAGCTTTTCATTTTCAATGAAACATAGAATTCCACTGTATGAACACATAATCATTTACTTGTCCATTCTACTAATTATGGGCATTTGGGTCGTTTCTAGTTAGGGCTGTTATAATTGGTGCTGTTATGACTATTTCAGTGCATGTCTTTCCATGAAAATATGGATGCATTTCTCTTAGGTATGTGCCCAGGAATAGAACTGCTGGGTTACAGGGTATACAAATGTTCAGCTTTTAGAGGTACTCTAAGTAGGTGCAGATAAAACAGCTTATCTGAGAGTTAAGGGCCCACATCTGCTTCCACCTGTTCCCAGCTCTAGTGATGATGTCTTAAATCACACCTGGACCAAACCTGCTCTTCTATCGCCCAAGATTGAGAGCCCTTAAATCACTCTGTTCTCATCTACCTTAAAAATATTATCTTCATAGATATTGCCTATGCTTGTTTTATTTTTCCTGAAGAACAGGCTGTAAAACAGAAGGGCAGAAGAAATTATATTGTAGTTAAAGGCAAATTATATTACAAAGGACAAGCTGTCTAGTAAAACACACTTATTATTACAATTATCTTCAAAATAAATTAAATCATCCACATAAATCCAACCACTCACTGATAAATTAAGGAAAAATATGACAGTGTTGAGCTTTTAATTACTTCTATTGCAAAACCCCAAAACTTAAACTTCAGTTATCAAGTGGAAAAGAGGCAATTAGTTGGCAACAGATGCGTCAGTGAAAACCTGTTACAACTCAGGCCTGGAGTTAATATTCCCCAAGTTTATGAAGTCCATCTGTCCAATTTTTCATGTTTTCACTTCAGACCATGCTACTTAGCCCATTCAAATTAATCAAATTAATTGCTTTTTGTTGTTTGGAGACGGGGGTGATTTTTTTTTTTTTCGGTCAGGATCTTTTTCTACTATCTTTCGTGTATAAGCTTCATAAGAGCCCTGTTATCTCAAATCCCAAGTTTAGTTTCCTTCCTAGAACATTTTTTTCAGAATATTAAACCTCGGAAAAATGGCTCATGAAAGATGATTAAGCAATGGTAGGGCTTGGATAAATTAAGGCTTCCAGGCTGTGTTGCTACTTCCTATTTCTAAAAGTAAAACCTTTTTTGAGGATGTTAAACATCATTTGTGACCTTTAAAAAGAACTCCCTCAGGTCATTTATTCATAATAAAATCTGATTAGACTATCACAATAGTGAATAATATAAGATGATGCCAACTGTTAATTATAAGACCTGACAATGCCTCCTACACATTTTCAAAATTATTGAATAGGTTCGAAATGGTCCAAATAACAATCAAATATATTTTATTTGGCACCTTCTATGAAAGAGGAAGAAGAAATAGAATCATTTCAGAAAAATAATTCCCCAAATATTATATTCCCCATGGCAACTGAAGGAAAAGGGAGTTTGCTCCTGCTCCCATGCGAGGGGGAGGGGTGGCTGCTCCGATGATGGGAGAGTGGAGTCCTAAAGAAATGACTCCTCCAAGCAGTGAGGGATGACTTGGGGGGCCCGGAAAGGAGCTCCACAGGTCCTTCCACGACACCTAGAATTCCCACTCCCCGGACCTCCAGAGGTTATGACATGTCACATAGCATTGTGACCAATATGTTTATTCAGTCAACAAATATTTCTGAAGGATCTATTATGTACCACACACTGTCCTAAGGTCAGGAGGCTGTGACATCACAGATATGGTCCTTGTTCTCATGGAGCCAAAGATTTAGAGGAGAAGGTAAAACAAGGAATAACTACACAGGTAAATTCTAATAAGTCACATACAGGGTACCCCAGAGAATATAACAGCAAGTAAATCTGGCTTGGCGGGGGGAATCAGAGAGTGACTTGGTTATATACAACATGCAATATAGTTAACCAGTGTTCAATATGCTGAATCTACTATCATAATTAATACCATCTTTAGCCAGGTAAGTGACATTTATCATATCTTTCCATTAACCATTTCAGTACAACTTATTTTTTTTGAGCACTCATTTTTATTTCAGCCACTTGGAGGTGCCACAAAAGAATGCTGAGATGATAGTGGTGGTTGAATGTAACGAGTACAATAAGTCATCCCTTCTCTCTTAAAAAAAAAATAAAAGAATACCAAGCACTGGCTGGTGTGGCTCAGTGGACTGAGCGCCGGCCTGTGAACAGAAAGGTCGCTGGTTCAATTCCCAGTCAGGGCACATGCCTGGGTTGCGGGCCAGGTCCCCAATTGGGGGTGTTCGAGAGGTAACCGATTGATGTATCTCTCCCACATCGATGTTTCTCTCCCTCTCTTTCTCCCTTCCTTCCCCTCTTTCTCTAAAAAAAAAAAAGAAAAGAATGCCAAGATGAGTATGGTATGGTGTCTTCAAGGACAGAATGGTCTGGTCTACAGAGAAGTGGTCCTACGAATAAGCCCCCAGGCCACAACATGAAACACAGTCAAATGGAGTACACACAGAGTCAGCTGTAAGGGTCCCTAGCAGGAGGCAGAGATTCTGACTGCAGGGAACAAGGGTATTGGGCTGGAGCGTATAAATATGCAGCACTTCCCTAGGCCAAGAAGGAGGGAAGGAAACTCCCTCCCGGAAAAGGAAATGATAACGAATCGTTGAAAAGGGGTGCAAAGGTCATGGCGTGTTGGATGAGCAGCCTGCACACTGGCTGAGTGGCAGACGTGGAGACCAGAACGGTGGTTACGAGGGCAGACACAGGAAGGCCTGTATGGACGGCTGCCCCGGTCCTCTGCCTTGGAGTCAGGAACCCCAAAGAAGGCTCGCAGGAGATGCAAGGAGATAGAAAGGTGCAGGTGGACTATTTACTTCCCTGGCTCCCTTCCTGGGAGGTTGCCATATGGCGGCTGCAACCCCCAACGAGCTCCCGGCCCCCATCAGGCAGCCCACTCCACGCAGCTCTGTGAGCGCACTCCCGTCGCGTATCTTGGCCCAGCACTGAGCCTCCCCTTACGGTTTCCTCCCAGCTGCTCACATTTGTCCATATTCTCTTTATTAAGCTTTCTTCAAATTACCTGGTTGGACTGTGTTATCTGTGCCCTATGGGACCTGAAGTAACACGGTCAGGCAGGAAGGGAATCGTGGCTGGTGAAAGCATGAGAGGCAAATGCAGGGAGGGAGAGGCGTCTGGGAGGAGGGACGAGCAGGTGGAAGGTCATGATGTAGGTAAGCAGTGGGGCGATGAGGGAGGTGGAATGACGGACTCGTCGCAGACCACAGCATTTATGCAAAACCTACCATGTGCCAGGCACTCTATCCACAGGCTTGAACGTAAATCATTTAACTCTTCCAGCTGCCTTATGAGGCAGCCCATTTTACAGATGAGGAAACTGAGGCACAGAGAGACCGGGTGACTTGCTCAAGGCCCCAAGCTGGTAAGTGGTGAAGCTCAGATTCAAACCCAGGGAAGTCTAGTACCTGAGTCATATTCTCAGCCTCTGTGCTAGACTGATCCCTCTGGCTGGGGCAGAAAAGGGGCTTTCAGAATTCAAGATCTTGTAGGTGGCAAAGCACTGGTGATGACACCTCTTAGGAAAGCCTTATACAAACTCTGCTTCAATGACAATGCAGAATTTTGTACAGGTATCAGAGGGGCAGAAATTCTTAAAAAAAAAAAAAAAGACTGTCCAAATAAATTAGTCAGTTCTGCTATAAAACCATAATTCTATTCCTATAAAACCTCATATTCTCAAAAACACAGCATATATTATTTCAACATGGGAAAAGGAGGATTGTGGTTACAGAAAGTTTATAAAACTAGATGATTTTCCTCCTACAGGAGCTTTGACATTATATTTTATTTTGTTACCATCTAAAAGAGTTTAATTATGTTTTTTATCATCTAAAAATACTAAATGGCTTGATCCCAGACCAACAAAGGTTGAAGCAAAAGCAAAACCTAAATGCACAGAAATATAACCTGCAGCCAGGTTCATATCCACTGATGGTAAAGAAAAGAGCTCGGCACCAGCTGGCCTCTGTGGGCAGCTGCTTCCTTCCACCGGGCTCAGGGCTCCCTCCGATGGTGCTCACATCACAACCCCCAGTGGCCTAACAAATGCAAATTGTGCTTCCCACATAGTCAGATGCGTAATAACCAGGACTCTTACAGCAGATAAGATCATAAAAACAACAGTGCTCTGGAAAATTAGGAGTGCTAGAGACATTAACAGCACAGTGCCTCCCACTGCTGTTAACTTATTTTAAATGGCCTCTCACTATATTAACTCAGACTGTCTTTCTTTGACCGGCAGAGCCATGCCAATGTGTTCCTATTAACATCAGAAATAACTTCCACAGCAATCACTTTCTTTCCTTAAGGAGAAAGAGAGAGAGGGAAAATTCTCCCTAGTCAGACTCATGTATTTTTCATGTGCACTGTGGGCTGCCAAGCGTGCCAGGCCAGCCGAGGTTGTAATGAGGAATCTAATAACGAGCTGCAGTCACGTTGGCTGGGGGCCTGCAGCCACGCGGTGGGTGTCCATAATAGCTAGTGATGGTGTCCACCTGCCTTATTCTGTTTGTACCCTCAGGCTGGGTCCCATGCCCAGGTAAATACGGTACTATCGAAAATGGTCCATTTCTGCAGCTGTCACTCAATGTCAAAGGCAGGTTGCCATGAACACATGTATAGTCTGCTGTTCCCTGCAAGACAGGGCAGCTGACAGGCGACACTTATCTGTCAGCGATGTTCCACACATTTGCATTAACAGGAGCCAAGAAAAGCTGATACTGATCTTTCAGGTTCAAACTGCTAATTTGTTTTAAAAGAAGTACACCCTGTCTTTGGGTATAACAGGAGAGGTCCCATAAAATATTTTGGAAGACACATGGGTTATCTAAGTGTACTGTCAATTTTGAAAACTTCATATTTTCCTGATGCCTCAACATCCCCATAAATAGGCTGTGAGCACCTGCCAGGTGACCAGGTGCACCGGTGTCATAGGCTGGTCCTTGCTATAGTTGTTTTTCTTCTCACCCTCCCTTGTGACCAAGTGACATTCAAATACACCAATAAAATCCCCTCATGCCTTTGCTTGTGTGGGGATTGTACCTGACCCCAACAGAGGCACCTGCCCACAGGTACTCCCTCTCTCAGCTCAACTCCCCGCTTGGTTGAGTCTGCTCCCTGGGTGTTCCCCTCATGTGCCTAGGATCTGTGAGCATAATAAACCCTTTCACTTCACATGCCTCTCCGAGTATAATTTCTGCAGCTGTACTGAAATCATCCCTAATGATCCAACAGTGGTGGGGGAGAAGGGGGCTTAATCCCCATTTACAACACACTAAGCTATTCAGTGGCTTCTAAAAGGAAGCTAAGGCTTCCAATGACCATAAAGGCCAAGGTATGTATAGGGACCACAGTATGTAGTTGCTCGACACCTGTAGATTTGAACAAGGTAATGTGAACATTAGGGTTTGGAAAGGTAATATAAACTTTATGATCATCACGTAAAATTGGTTACTCTCCAACTTCAATCCATATTGTTGAAAATAGCAGATTTCACATAAATTTGTTCCATGGATACATTTTTCCCTTAAAAATGCAACCTCATGACAACTAAGGAACCGGCTACATGTACCAGTATCTTACGTGCAAGTCGTAAAGCAAAGTATCTGTGTTAACAAATGTATATACTTATATATGTATATATATCTTGGTTAACAAATGTATATTTCTACCATTTTCATGCAACAGAATTCAAGTTCTTGTTTATAAAAACAAATGAACAAATGATGTAGGAGAAAATTACCTTCCTGGATAGAAATATATAATAGTATGATTTATGAATACCACCAATAAAGAATTTGATATTTTACATGAAATAAATTTTTTAAAAAGCAACCTTCATCTTCTAAAGTCAAGGTTGGGGGCCAGCTGCCTACATGAAGCAAGCGTTCTGGTCTATTCCTCTAGGGTCTGACTATACACGGGGCCTGTGGTTCTCGAAATTCTTCAGTTCTGGTTGACATGGAGGAGAGGGCACATTATTTCCTGCTCCATTCTACTGCAAGCAGTAGCTCTGAAAGGGTCCCCTTTTCTACTGTGCATCATCCTATCTGTCCCCAAATCTGATTTCCCCTCCCATGAGCTCACGGTTGGGCAGCATTTGCCAACTTCCCTGCCTGCCAAGTGTGGCCATGTGACTAAGTCCGTAACAAAGCAGTGGTGGGGTGTGTGAGTGCGGAGGGGGTGAATGGGGGTGGGGAGATGCGGAGAAAGGCTGGAGTGGGTTGGAGAGAAACTGGGAAGGAAAGAGTGGGGAAGTGCATATCAGCAAATTGGGCTCATCTTTCACAGCCTTTTGCTATAAAAAGGAACAGAGAAATGAAAGGAACAGAGAAATAGGGCAGTAGCTGAAAAGCAATAGAGAATCAAGGGAAGATTCCTGTTGTTTTTTTTTTAAGATGGGACATATTACAGTATGTTTCATGTTGCTAACAGTGAGCCAATCAAAAGGAAGAAATCAGTAAGTCAGGAGAGAGGAGATAATTGGAGGTGTGATGTCCATGATGCAAGAGAGAGGAGTGGGGACTACACACCAAGTAGAGGGATTGGCCTTAAACAGCGCAGACCACTGATCCACTTTAACCGAGCAGGGCACGGAGGCACAGAGGCAGACGGGAGGGGATGAGAAAGTTCTTTTTCTGTAGTTCTCAGTAAAATCAGAAGCAAGAAGCAAGATCACATAGGCTCTTCGGCGATCCTTAGAAGAGGCGGAGACTGCCTTAGCCCCATTCTTCCTTTCTCTCTCCCTCTCCTTTTTCTGGTCACTGACTGATTGCCATTACGGGGTCATATTCATGTTGTGAGTTGCCATTTAGTTTCACCAAAACAATATACTATAAAACATCAAATTAATGCTGTTAATTTATTAGTTTTGTTGTTTAGTATTGGTTACATTATTGTATAAGCACTGTAAGCCAAAGGCACTTTTTGATCTTTAAGCATTCTCTCCACACACACACACAAATTAGCCATGTGAGTAATGGGTGTGTTATTTATTTTGATCTTAGTAATTATCTCACAATATATACGTATATCAAATCATCACATTGTATGCTTTAAATATCTACAATATTTTATGTCACGTATTCCTCAATAAAGCTGAAAATAAATGCCAGCCCATTTCTAAGGACAGAATCTGATTTAGCATCCAGGAGGGTGCAAAAGAAGGCAAGTTTTTCAAGAATCAAGATTAGGCTGAGAAAAACCACTGATCTTTTAATAGTGCTTAAAAAACTAAAAACCTGCCCTGACCGGTGTAGCTCAGTGGATTGAATGCTGGTCTGCAAGCTAAAAGGTCACTGGTTCGATTCCTGGTCAGGCACGTGCCTGGGTAATGGGCCAGTTCCCATTCGTGGGGGCGGGGGGTGCAAGAGGCAACCAACTGATGTTTCTCTCACACAAAGATGTTTCCCTCCCTCTCTTTGTCCTTCCCTTCCCCCTCTCTAAAAATAAATAAATAAAATCTTTTAAAAAATAAAAAACTAAAAATCCTTGATCTGTTCACTCTCAATTTTCCTGTGTACTCTTCCTACATGGTGATAAAAATACTAATGTCCCAATGGGGAAAACAGGCTAAGGACATTCTCAAAGAATTCATAGGTAAAGAAATGTGAATGGCTAATACATATAAATATACATATTGCATTTCATCCACAGAGGCAGAAAGTAGAATGGTGGTTAACAGGAAAGAGGAGAGTGGGGAGTTAGTGTTTAAGGGATACAGAGTTTCAGTTTGGGAGGATAAAAAAGTTCTAGAGAGTTCTAGAAATGAATAGTGGCAATGGCCACCCAACACTTGAATGTATTTAATGCCACTGAGCTGTGTACATTAAAGTGGTTAAAATGATAAATTTTATGCATTTTATTGGCAGAGAAATGCAAATTAAAATAATGAGATGACACTTTGTACCGATACTGTATCCTCAGTGAGGGCACACAGTGGGCATTAATCCCTGTGGGATGAGTGAATGTTACCAGTCTCATGACTCATTCTGACAAAAGTCAACTGCCAGGTCTTGAGGACATCCAGCAGGCCTGTGGAGAGACCTATGTGAGAACAGAGGAGTCCAGCCAAAGGTCACTTGAGTGAACTTTCTTTGAAGCAGGTCCACTAGTTCTAGTCAAAGCTTCAAATCTGACAGAACCTCATGAGAGACCCTGAGCCAGAATGCCCTCGCAAAGCCGCCCCTAGATTTCTGACCCTCAGATACTGTATGGTCATGAATGTTTGTTTTAAGCTACTAAGTTTTGGGGTAATTTGTTATTATTCCCAAAAGATAACTAAGCTCACTGTCCCTCAATATCCAGTAGTTATAACAAAATGTTTACCAAACTATATTTTAGAGGTTAAAAAAATGTTGGTCACAGACTTCCAAATAATTTTAAAGCCCCTTATTTAATATATTTATGATTGATGGATCCATAACTTTTCATTTTCTCAGCTGATTAAACTTAGATAGTAAAAGCCCTAGCTGGGTAGCTCAGGTGGTTCGAGCATTGTCCCTGCACACCAAGGTTGTGGGTTTGATCCACGGTCAGGGCACACGCGAAAAACAACCAATGAATGAATAAATAAGTAAAAAAACAAGTTGAGATCTCTCTCTCTCTCAAACCAATATATCAAATAAAAAGAAAAAAAAAACTTAGGTAGTAAAAGATTTTTCAAAGGACTACAAATTGTTGTCATAACGTCCAATACCCAAGCAAACTGTGTATTTCAAAGAAGAATTGGAAAACTCTACTTTATGAGGCTGCAGGCAAGCTGCCTTCCCAGCAGGCTCCGTGTGCAATCTGCTGAAATCCTCCGTGTAGCTCTCAGTCAGCTCCCGATCTAGGACAACAACACATCAGGCTCTCAGGTGTGGCCTGGCTGGCTCTGCTGTCCCTGGCCTCTTTCTCCAGAACACTATAAATCAAAGGCCCCAGCTAGAGCTTGGACATCAAACCTGGAAGTGAAAAGAAAGCGAGACCAAAGGAGACCGAAGAAACCTCCCTCCTGTGAGACGGCACGGAAGCTGGCCAAGCTGTCGTCTAACAACGGCTCGCAGTAACATTTTCCTTTCTTCGTTTTAGGAACTTTACCCGGTCTTTCACAACTATTCTTTTTAAGCCTCCTCATGACAAACAGCTCTGAGTTTGCCTCATAAAAATACCACTGCGGGAGAATGTCTTCTAATTGGAACATTTCAGAGGCCGGTTTCTAGGGTTTTCTATCACGGCATAGTAAATTCCAAGAGGGCAGAGACTGCATCCCGTTCATGCTTCACCCCAGCAGCCAGCACAGTGCCTGGCACATCGCAAGTGCTCAGTGAATATGTGATGAATAAAGGCACTGAATTTACTTTCCACCTCTGAAGGTCTATCATTCAATCAAAGGATAGCTGTTGAGTGCCTGTCCATACAGTATGGTGCACAGAGCTATAAGGGCCGTGAAACTTAACTTGGCATATGCCTGACACACTTAGAAAGACTACCAAGTCCTCTTTGTGTATCCACTGGAATCCAGGAGTTCTTCAGGCATAAACCCAAATGTGTAACTTCCCAGCCAGTTATGCGATGTTTTAAATGTTTTATGTAGTTCCTATGGTGCCTAAAATTAATAAACATTCACTGAGTACTTACTGTAAGTGATGAAGGCAAAGCAGTTACAAAGGTGAGCATTACAACTCAGAAGTTGAATTTGGGACAGGAAATAAAGGATAAAGGTAAGAATATAGATGACTTTTCAGGGGAGACTTTTTTTTCCTTCTAATGTTCTGTACTTTCAAGCTCTCCCTCAATTAGCACGTACTGGTTTTAAAGTTAGAAGAAAATAAATGATACCCCCGAAAGAATGGAATGAGATGCAAAACATTAGGCAAGTCAACAAAAATGAGTGAGGAAGAGGCAAGCCCTGATGGGAAACCATAATGAAAAAGCACAAGCTTTGTGCAGATCTAGGTCAAATCTCAACACTGCAGCATATTAGCTGTTTCTCTGGGCAGATTAACTTTGCCTCTCTGAGCCTAAGTTTCTTGATCCGTAAAATAAGGATAATAGTTTCTTCTTCAGATAGAGAAAGAAAATTAAATGAGATAATATACAGAAGGCTCTCAGTACAGTAGTAGGGGGTAGTAAATAGTGGCTATTAGTTCAATATCTTATTAGGTGACATAGTGTGATATCTGATACAACTCTTGGGATTATTATAGCTATCCCAAATTTCTCTCCTAACATACATCTGTAGGCCTTTCCTCTACCCCCTTTCCTTTACCCCCTTTTTTACTGACTTCTCTTTTGTTCCACTGCTTTTGTCTCTGCTAGTGGTCGCCATTAACACACATTGGTATGTTTAGGTCTGTAGGTGGGATTTAGTTTAATGAGGCAAGGGCCAGATGATGTGGTCCCGGGTTACTGCCATCCTACCAACTTGCTTTGGGATTTCAAGTCTCTTGCTCATTCTTCGCAACTTTGTGACATCTAGCCTATAAAATGGGGACAGGGTCCCTGTCTTTACTTACTATAGAAAAAAAATCTAAGTAAATAGCCTCTAGCAATGACAAAGTAACTGGTGCCAGGCTTCCACTTCTGCTGTGAACAACTAGAAAAACAGACAAATGTATGACACAATTGTTTTCAGGTATTGAACATAGGTAGTGTAAGGAGAGAAGGGAAACAGTAAGATGTCTAGGACTGCCCCAACTTTCTGCCTAAAGGTACTTTCTGGTCCACAGTGCAAGGAGGGAGAATCCAAGCAGGGGACAGCTATGTCCTCACTGAGGGGACAGAGACTGAAGTTTGAGATGCCTGGAATTTGTGAGGCACAGTCCTGGAGAAGAGGGAGAGAGCTACACAGAGAAAAAGCTCCAAGAATCGGCATGGGGGTAGGTGGGAGTCTGTTCTGTGCACTGTAGGATGTTTAGTGGCATGCCTGCCTCCGCCTCCTAGGTGCCAGGAGCACATCTGCAGCTGTGACAACCAAATGTCTCCAAGTATTGCCAGATGTCCCCTGGGGGCAAACTCGCCCTGGTTGAGAACCACTGGTGAAGAGTAAATACTCAAGTTATCTGCACCAGTGACAAAGGATGGAGGTGATTGTTATGATATAGGATAATAGTAGTTAGAAGAAGAAAAGGTGTCCTGGGCTGGAGCAGGAGCTGCCAAGGGCCAACTGCACTGGGCCATTCTTGGCAACAGAGTGGGAGCCCCCTCAGGAGTAACTGGGCTGTGGGACAGGAGCCAGTCTCATGTGAAACAGGCAGTTTTTTCCTACATGGATGCAGCTAATCAGACACCTGGTCATAAGGATGTGCCCATAAAGAGAAAGAGAGATATAACTGTGTACTCAGAACAAATGAATCTAATTGTAGGCATCTATTTAAGGAGAGCCATATCTGTTAACAGTATCAAGATTTGCTCTAAACAAGGACTTCTGGCCAAGATGGAGGCATAGGTAGATATACTTTGCCTCCCTGTACAACCAAATAAAGGACAACAATAAATTTAAAAACAAAAAACAACCAGAATTGCCAGAAAATCGAACTGTATGAAAGTCCAACAACCAGGATTTAAAGAAGAAACATTCATGAAGACTGGTAGGAGGGGCAAGACGGCCAGCCGGGGCAGAGAGGACATGTGGCAAGGTGGCAGCTGGAAGACTGGGTGGGCAAGATGGCAGCTGATGGCCCCACATTTGTGTGTGGATACACCAGGAGGTACAACAGGGGAGCGAGACAGACCAAGCAACCCAGGGTTCCTGTGCAGGAAAAGAAAGCCTCAAAACCTGTAGCTGTAAAAACCTGTGGGGGTTGCGGCAGTGGGAGAAACTCCCAGCCTCACAGGAGAGTTCACTGGATAGACCCACAGGGTCCCAGAATGTACACAAACACACCCACCTGGGGATCAACACCAGAAGAGCGCAATTGGCTTGTGGGTAGCGGGGGAAGTGACTAAAAGCAGACAGACAGCCCAGCAAGCAGGCATGTTCCCTCTCAGACCCCTCCTCCACATACTGTGCCACAACACAGCTACATGGGCTGCCCCTACCCTGGCGAATACCTAAGGCTCCGCCCCTTACAATGTAACAGGTGTAGCAAGACAAAGAAATATAGCCCAAATGAAAAAACAGATCAGAACTCCAGAAAAAGAACTAAGTGACAAGGAGATAGCCAATCTATCACATGGAGAGTTCAAAACACTGGTAATCTGGGTGCTCATGGAAATGGTTGAGTATGGTTGCAAAATAAGAGGATAAAGTGAAGGCTATGCAAAGTGAAATAAAGAAAAATATACAGGAAACCAACACTGAAGGGAAGGAAACCGGGACTCAAATCAATGATTTAGAGCAGAAGGAAGAAATAAACATTCAACCAGAACAGAATGAAGAAACAGGAATTCCAAAAAAGGAGGAGAGGCTTAGGAACCTCTGGGACAACTTTAAACATTCCAACATCTGAATCATAGGGGTGCAAGAAGGAGAAGAGGAAGAGTAAGGAACTGAAAACTTATTTGGAAAAATAATGAAGGAGAACTTCCCCAATCTGGCAAAGGATATAGACTTCCAGGAAGTCCAGGAAGCTCAGAGAGTCCCAAAGAAGTTGGACCCAAGCAAGGGTCCAACTTGGTTGGACACCAAGGCACATCATCATTACATTAGCCAAGATGAAAGATAAGGAGAGAATCTTAAAAGCAGCAAGAGAAAAGGAGACCTACAGAGAAAAGTTACCTACAAAGGAGTTCCCATAAGACTATCAGCTGATTTCTCAAAAGAAACTATAAGAAGGGGTTGGAAAGAAGTATTCAAAGTCTCGAAAGGCAAGGACCTGCATTCAAGATTACTCTATCCAGCAAAGCTATCATTTAGAATGGAAGGGCAGATAAAGTACTTCCCAGATAAAGTAAAGTTAAAGGAGTTCATCATCACCAAGCCCTTATTATATGAAATGTTAAAGTGACCTATGTAAGAAACAGTGAATGATCAAAAATATGAACAGTAAAATGACAAACTCACAACTATCAACAATTGAACCTAAAAAACAAAAGCAAACTAAGCAAACAACTAGAACAGGAACAGAATCACAGAAATGGAGATCACATGGAGGGTTATCAGCAGGGAGGGAGAGGGAGGAGAATGGGGGAAAAGGTACAGGAAATAAGAAGCATAATTGGTAGGTACAAAATAGATGGGGCAGGGTTGGGAGGTGTTAAGAATAGTATAGGAAATGGAGAAGCCAAAGAACTTATATGTATGACCCATGCACATGAACTAAGCGGGGGTGTGGAATGCTGGTGGGAGGAGGAGTGTAGGTTGGAGGGGAATAAGGGGGAGGAAAAAAATGGGACATCTGCAACAACATAATCAATAAAATACACTTAAAAAAAAGATTTGCTCTAAACAGTAACTTTTCATTTCATGGAATTAAAATAGGTTGTCTATTTTGTGCAAACACATATGTACACATCCTTTCTACCATTTAGTCAGGCATCTAGTTCTTTAGAGATTTTTTTAAAGCCACCATTTAATTACTTATGAACACAATTTTAGAAAGAAAAATCCACCCCTGACATTTCTCACCTCCTCTTATGAAAAATTATTTTTAGTTCCACCTCTGGAAGCACATCCCAATGATATGTACCACTATGGCAACTCATTAAAAAAGCCACCCCCTTAAACTCCTTCATGGTGTACCAACTGGATGTTCTAAAACACATATTTTACTATAAATTAATGCTTAGCAAATAATAAGATTAACCTAACTGACGCTGGTTTCTATAACACTGCCGCCATCTATAAATACTTCTTGCACATTTTTAGAGTCTTTTGTTACTTAATCATTAGGCTTAATCATAACTATTAACTAGTATTTAAAATACAGCAATATAGTTCTCAAAATATAACTAAAGAGACTATTCACTAACCAAATGCATTGGGTAAGATAAGTACACGGAGGGCCACTACAAGATCAAGAGTGAAAAAGTGGTAACAACCTAAACATTCATCAACAGACATCATGCTAAATAAATTATGGTTCGATGATAAAAGGGATACTATGCAAACGCTAAAAATATGAGATCTACATGTACTAACTTGGCAAGATGCCTTAGTATAGCATTAAGGGAAAAGAGCAAGATAAAAAACGGTATCTATGGTAAACTTACATTTATATTTCTAAAAAAATAGGTATAGCCCTGACTGGTATAGCTCAGTAAGTTGGGTGTCATCCTGCAAACCAAAAGACTGCAGGTTCGATTCTCAGTCAGAGCACATGCCTGGGTCGCAGGCTCGGTCCACAGCTGTGGGCATGCAAGAGCCAACAAATTGATGTTTCTCTTGCACAGTGATGTTTCTCTCCCTCTCTTTCTCCCTTCCTTCCCCTCTCTAAAAACAAATAAATAAAATGTTTTTTAAAATCAAAAAATAGAAAGTATATATATGTGCTCTTTGTGTGTGTAATATGCGTGTATGTATAGCTGTGTGTATGCATTTGTTTATAATTGTGGAGAAAAATACCTGGAAAGATACACAAAAGTTATTTACACTTATTATACCTAGGAAGAAGCACTATGGAGACCTAGAACTTTTACATTTCACTTCGTACCCTTATAGCTATTTTTGAAAGGAAAAGGTGTCTAATGTCTTCAACACAAATATCATAACTATCATACGCATACCCAAAGTGAGGACCTCCCCCAAAGACTAGTTGTGGTAAGTCTATAAAAAAGACAAAGACACGCTTTGGGTTGTTCTCTACAGCTCACTGCCTGAAATCACCAAGGAATTCTAGGAAGCATGAATCCTGAGGTCTAGTACAAAGGGCTATGTCCTCGAAACGGAAATCTAAGGTACCTCTTTTTCAGCAATGTTAAATGAACTCTAGGGGTTTGCAGCTTGCCAAATCAGGAACATCCCAAGAAACAGGACTCCGTAACTTAGGAAATTGCTTTGAATAACTCGGATGGGTACTATTTTCAGAAGTTAGAAGTTTATACTGTATTTCCATATTTTAAAAAAAAGTAAAATCATTGTGCCAATTTGGAATCGAAATTCAAGCACAATCAAATGTAGGCAAGAGCTGCCCGCAGTTCAGCACAGGAAAGGGATACCAGGCAAAGGCTGACTGAGAAGACGCACAGCCCTGCTGGGCTCCAGGTGAAAGCGGTGGGCACTGTCCTGACCCACGGCTGCCAGCCAACTGATTTCTAAGCCAGTGTGTTCATGAACACAATGAGAACTTAAGGTAGAAAATTACAGGCAATAGTTACAAGGCCACGCACTCTCAGGTACTAAAAAGCAAGTCTTTTCAGTGGAAACATACAATACATGTCACTCTAGTAGACAGGGTGGTGACAGAGGGCTGGCAGCCATCACTGCCTCCACTCTGCACCTTCGCCACCCCAGGATACTCCATTCACATCCCCTGGGTGCACAGAAACAAAAACACAGGATGTAGACAAGGAATATTGGTATCTTAACTGATGAGCATATCATGGGCAGGAAAGATGGCCAGGAAAGCCAACTCTCCCACCATTCTACAGTGAAATGGTGATGTTGAATTTGCTCAGGGCCAGAAGCAGATGCCGGAACCGCTCCAGCTCCTGGGACAATGCAGTAGCCCCCTGTTCTACACCCATCAAAATTCAATTGTTTGGTTTCTTTTAGGCCTAAACCTAACCCCTTCAGGACCTGGGAAGTAGTTTATCAAAACCACGTGCCTGACTGCGAACCGTGGAAATGAACACAGGGCATTTATTGCAGACGATCTGCTTCCTCACAGTATTACAGAAAAGTGGTAGGTGCTTCTTAAGCTTCACAAGGTATTTGATATATGATCAAAGAAGAGAGACATGCAAATGTTCTACTTTTCAATAGCGAGGAAGAAGGTACAATTCCTAAACCTACACAGTATGGACCATTAAACCTGATGCTTCCACAGTGTGGAAGTGGAGACTGTCATTTGTGACACCTATTGTGCATCCAATTCCACGGGACGGGTATTATTATCCCTCTAAAACAGATGAAAAAACTGAGGCTCAGAGAAGTTCTTTAACATGCCTAAGGACACTAAGTAAAAAGTGAGAAAGCCCCTCCAGCCCCAAAGGCTGTACTTTCCGCCCATTCGACAGAGAAATGGAGGTCACCTGGCCCTGCCGTCAGCCCTAGCACACTCAGCCCACTTCTGTCTGATCACAAATGCAGCGGAGTTCAAACACTGACATTCCTTTTTCACTGTCTGGCCCATATAATCTACTTTTTATAATCTGCCCTTCCTAAGAACTGAAAAAACGTACCACTTGCATAAAAGCCTAATTTCTTAATTTTGAGAAATTGAAGGGGAGATCGAAGAACTGACTGATCAAGGAGAGTAAAAAATAGAAACACAATCATATTGCTGTGGTTTCATGAGTGTTGTTAGACCAGGAGTTGGGAATTAAGGTACCGCTTTCCTGGGTCAAAGCAATACTATCTTCCGGGAGGGAAAAGGGCATTTGGGTTAGGATTTAGGTTTTTCCCTCAGCTGATCACTGGGGAATGTTGCCAGGCCTCCTGCTGCCTGGACTCCACACCAAGATTTCCTGGGCAGAGCAAAGGCTTTATTTCACCCCCAGCACACGGCCCGCTTTTCAGTGAACAAACTACCAAGGAGTCTGAATAAACGAATCTCTTGGGTTGTTTTTTCCACCCCTGCTTTCAAACACTTCACGTTTTCCAAGTCAACAGGAAACATCTCATGCAAAATTGAACGAGATCCTGCTTCCGAATGCCAGCTCTGGTCTGATACACCAGCGCACCTTTCTATGCCAGTCACGATATGTAAAGTGGCACTGGAATACACGATTAGGTGACAGGAACAGCAGATGGACACCTTCAGCAAGTGCACTCTGTGATGGAATTCTTGAGGTGCACTTTGTGTTAGGCCATAACTGAAATGTTCTCTTACAATCACAAATCACTCTAAGATAGTGAAAGAGCACAGGATGTGTCAGACACTGAACAAACGAAACTGGCCTGCAGGTTAAAGTCACATAAAAGACATGCAGGAGACTGAGTGGAAGTGTTAGCGTAGGTAGCTGAATGTTAATAAAGGAAAGAAGCAAAGGGAAATCATACATTATTAAGCATAATCAGCTAGGGAGCATAAGCCTGCTTATAAACCAGGAAGCTACAGCATCACACACTCCCCGCGCGGCACAGCATTGCCCTGCCGAGGGGATGAATACACCCTCCTTCCCCCATGTAGGGCACAGCCTGGCCTCTGGTGCCCGACTGTGGGGGGAGCAGAGGGAGGCGAGCACATGCGCAGAAGTCAAGACGGCGACCATAAAGGCCCGTTTGTGCAGCTTGGGGAAAGAATAAGACTGGATAAGGGACACTGAACCCTGGAAAATCTAGGGTTTAGGGGGTGGACCCATCGAAAGCCCACAAAAGCTTGGGAGGTTGACTGGTTAGTTTGAAGAAGCACCTGGTCCTTCCTAAGCCCAAGATAATACAACGAGCCTGACAAAGAAGCTCTGTCTCTCTCTCTTCCGCTCTATCTCAGTAACATGTGCTTGCCCCATTCAAGACGGCCCCATTCGTTCACGCGTTTTCTCTCCACAGTAATCATGTGGCCCTAGCAGCTGCACAGCCAGGGGCTATGCAGACGTCAAGCAGGCTCCAAGCCGAGCCTGAGTACTGGATGCAGCAATGACAGTCGGCTGGAGGACAGCCAGAACTGGACTAAGCTTTGATACGGACTAAACTTTGGCATGGCACAGAACCTCCGGACGCTGGTCCTATTTCTGGGCCTAATGAAGACGAAGTTGGGCTTTTTCCATGATGGGACGAATGGAGGTGAGACACTGGGAATCCGGGGGCAGCCTTCTACTTCTGCCCAAAATAAATCTTACCATGCCACCGCGTCCCACATGTGGGTCCCTGGAATACTTTCCTTGTGATCCCGTGAAAGAACACAATTTCCACCAGCAAGAGAAGCTAGATCCTTTTTTTCCTTTCTCTATATTGTTTTGCATTAATTTAATTGATCCAGCTGTAGGAGCAGGCGGCTTCCTCTTCTGATTTAAGGACGCAGGAGACAGGTTCCCCACCCCCAAAGAACAACCTCTTCCTGTCATTCTTGTTTTATTCCTTTAAATGTTAAATTCTAGGTCCTGTCATTCTTGTTTTATTCCTTTAAATGTTAAATTCGAGGTCTAGTATTCAGGGGAAGGGGGTCCCCTGAAACCACACACCACATTTAAAGCCCTTTTTTTCTGAGGAAAGTTTTCATTTTTTCCATCAGATTCTCAAAGGGATGTGCAAACAAACAAGGTGTGGGCGAGAAAGGGGCTCACATACTAAGCCTGATGAGCTCAGGGGGGCCCGTGTGGCGGCCTTACAAACTTAGAGACCAAAGAAACCACATAGGATGGTCTGAAATAAAAACTTTCTTACCACCCCCTCCTTTTTAAAAATCCTCACCCAAGGATTTACGTATTGATTTTAGAGAGAGAGGGAGGGAGAAATATCAATGTGAGACAAAAAAACATCGATTGGTTGCCTCCCATACACGCCCTGACCAGGGATCAAACCCGCTATCATGATTACTATTTGTAGGTAGGTGACTTAAACTCCCTTTGTAACCATTTTTGTGTGTGACCTTTGCAAAGCACTTCCTGACGTTGAGAGATTTAATATGATCTCTATGTTAATTGTTCCACTTAAGAACTTGTAGCCACATGTGTTAAAAGTACATTCTTAGCCCTGATTGGTGTGGCAGAGTTGGTTGGGTGTCCAGCACACTGAAAAGTCACGGGTTCAACTACCGGTCAGGGCACATGCCAGGATTGTGGATTTGGTCCTGGGTCAGGGCACTTAAGAGAGGCAACTGATCTATGTCTCTCTCTCACACTGATTTTTCTCTCCTTCTCTTTCTCCCTCCCCTCCTCTCTCTTTAAAAATAAAATCTTTTTTTTAAAAAAGTATGTTCTTAGCTTTGCTACCTATTTCAAAACTTCTATCTTCAAAGGATCTAAGCAAGTTTATCTCCTCCACATTTTTCTTATATCCTGTTTTCTGGAGCTATCACGTAAAATCTACAACAATTTGAACATTTCTAAGCTCAACAGATGTAATGATAAGGTGGATTTTCCAGTATCTGCCACTGATAACTTCTACTGGCTAAAAATATCTTGTACAAGTATGATGCTTTGAACTTCTTTCACTGCTTTCATAAATATTCTTTATTTTATTTATGTGTTTATTTATTTATATACCCCTATCTTTCCTCATCAAGGACTATGGGTGACTTTAAAGACACATAAAAGTGGATGAGACAGCATAAAATATGGAATTAAGGAAGAGAAGACCCCCAAATGCCTGGGAATTAGGAAGAAAAGGGTATTTTTCCTGTTTCACAGAGAAGAAAACCAGGGGACAGAGCTAGTAAATGACTTTTTGAAGCTATGTGGGTTAAAAGCTAGAAATAACCTGAGACAAAGCCAGCCCTAAAAACGATATCCCACGACTCTGGAGTATGGGGAAATTGGCTTAAAACAAAACAAACTACTGTCAAAAGAGACCATCACCCAGGTCTGCAAAGCTGGGCAGAGACATGGAGACTCGTCCTGGGAGAAGCCCTAGAGCCGATGTGGGTGGAGTTTGGAGGGTGGTGGCACTGATGAAACGGTGACAACTCCTACCAGGGAGCAGGTGCTCACATAGTGCCCGGCACCATCCTGAGAACATTCTCGGCAACACTCGCCGTGGTGCCTTATGATGCAGGTACCGGCATTACTCAAATTTTACCAATGAGGAAAATGAAGCTTTCCCAAAGTCATAGAAGGAGAATGTGGCAGATTTTGACCCAGGCAGGTCTGACTGAATACTTTTTAAAACATCGAAAGCATCTAAATTTTAAAATACAGCACTTCTAGTTCTTCCATGTCTGGGGTGCGCGTGGATATCAGTTTCCCCAGGCCACTGCTATTACGGTTCTCTAACAAATTGCTGTATTTTGCGCAGGGTCCCCCCTGCTCCCCATATCTCCAGGAGCAGTTCCCGCCTCCACAGTTCTTTGCCGTGCTCACTTCCAGCCGTAGATCCCCTGTACCCGGGCCTTCGAGGGAGTCAGTAAAGCTAAACGACAACTATTTCCAATGGTCCCCTCTTCGGGCCACTGACAGCATTGCACCTCCTGGCTGCATGGTGGAAGTGGGCCGTGTAAACAGCTCTGAGCAATGAGTTGTGAGGAAAAGTGATGTTTGATGCTTGTCGCTTCCAGGAGGGATCATTTAGCCACTGATGTGAAACCCTCTGGAGTTCTCTTTTTCTTTCTACATGGCAACATTTGAGATGGTCCCTGGGTTACTAGCCATCCTGACAGCCCAAAATAAACAGGAAGAGTGAGTGACAAATAAACTGTACACTTTTAAATTGCTCGGATGTCCTGGCGGGTGTGGCTCAGTTGGTTGGGCCATTATCCTATAAATGGAAAGGTCATGGGTTCGATCCCTGGTAAGGGCACATGCCTAAGAGTTGTGGGTTCATTCCCTGGTCAGGGCACCTATAAGGGGCAACCGATTGATGTTTCTCTCCTTCTTTCTCCCTCCATTCCCTTCTCTCTAAAATCAATAAGCATGTTCTCGGGTGAGGAATAAATAAATAAACAAACAAATACATTGCTTAGAGTCAGGGGTTGTTACCTACAGTACAACTTAGCTTCTTCCGACAGACACAGCCTTTCAGTGAGACTCAGAATTTCTGGTCCATTTCTTCTTTTCCAGGAGATACACAGAGGAGATACTGAGATGATATAGATAGATACAGACACAGATATAGGTACAGATACAGATACAGATATAAAGGATAGAGATGGAGATGGCAAGGGAGATAGACGCAGGTAGAGAAATATACATACACGAATAGAGACAGATATAATTTTCCTAGTCATTTCTTTGAGTTTGAGATGGAAGAGGACGGGACGTGTGCCCTACCAGCCATCCTGACCATCCATGTATATAAATGACTTAAATATAAAAATAAGTAGAAAGTCAGCCTTAAGTGCCCTTAGAGAAATCTCATAATTTGAATTTGGAAATACAAGAATTAAATTTCTTTTAAATCTGTAGAATAAAATGCACAAATGATGTCTTGAAATATGAAAAGCAATGTGCGCTATATAAACAAGATGGTATGGGAAGACTAGAACTACTGACATTTGGGGCTGGAATATTCTTGAGTCTTGCACATTTGTAGAATGTCCGGCATTATCTTTGCCCTGTACACACTAGATACCTGTAGCACTGCCCTCCACCTTGTTGTGACACCCAATACTAACAAATATTCCCTGGGGGGACACAGTCACCTTCAGCTGCGAACTACTGCATTAGCTACAATCACAACTAGATTTAAATCTTCTCCTAGAGAATGGTATAACAATTTTCTTTCATAAGCTTGGTCTCTTCTTGAAAAGAATTCAATAAAGAAGTAGAAGTCCAGAAACAACCCCAGTGGCAGTGCTCGTTATAACAGCAGTAGTAACGACAGCTAACATTTACAAAGTGTACCAAACCCTGTGTGCCTGCCTCAAGCCTCTGGAACAGGCAAGATTATCATTCTCATTCCATAGATAAGGAACCTGAGCAAAGTGAAGTGTAGCAACTTGCCCAAGGTCAGGAAGCTAGTACGAACAAAAAGATCACGTCCAAGAAAGCACAATGGTTCTTTTCACTGTAATTTGAGAAATGCAAACTGAAACAAGGAATTATTTTTTTCTGCCTATATTATTAGCAAAGTTTTAAAAGATTGTACTAGTGTTGATAAGAGTCTTGGAAAAAGTGACTTTCATTCCTTTTCTTGAGGACAAACTAGAATATGTATCAAAAATTTTTAATGTAGTAAGGCAATTTTTCTTATAGGAATTTAGATTGAAGAATATAAAATCTATCAATTTTCAGTTCTATCATTTCCATTTGATTCTTTTTATAACTTGTATTTCTTCATTGAGGTTTTTGTATTTTTTCATTTGTTTCAAGAGAATTGGTAATTGACTGTTGAAGCATTTTCATGGCTGTTGCTTTAAAATCCTTGTCAGGTAATTCCAATACTTGATTCATCATGTTGGTGTCTGTGGCTATTTTTTCATTCAAGTTGTGGTTTTCAGTTCTTGGTGCCAAGATAGGGGATCTTTGGTTGTATCCTGAGCATTTTGCCTACTATGTTTAGAGAATATTACATTGAGAGAATTTTGGCCCTTTAGCCCACAAACACCATTTACGTTTGGCACGCTGGCCACGGCCTACTCTGGGGGGCCGTGGTTCCGACGGTGTAAGGTTCAAGCCTGTGCTGTTTATTTTGGTCTGTGTGGTTTATCTGGTACAGCTGAGGCTCCCACGGGTCCTGCTGGGGCTGAGGACCGACCTGGCCCATGGGAGTCTCTTGGTGGGGGAGGGAGATCTCAAATCCCCTGGGAGGTAGAGGCTTCCGAGGCTGGGCTGCTTATTTTAGGTGGGATCCTCTTTTCCAGGTGCCCTGCAGAATACATGGAGGGGAGGGCAGTCTCAGGCCTACGGGGACAATGGCACTTCCCAGGCCAGGTCACCATACAAGCACTGGCAGGATCCCCTTGCTTGTGCCTCCTGGATGCCAAAGCCTGGATCAGCAGGGGATGGGAGTCTCAGGCCATTTCCCGTGGCCACTTACTGTTATGGGTCTCCTAACAATTCCCTCTTTATGCGTGCTGGGTTAGCCTGATGATATTGGACAGACAGCAGGTCAGTCTTGGGAGGAAAGGAGTCTACCTGGGCCCTTTCTTGTTGCTAGGTTTCAGGTCAGGATGCATGAGGTCCTGGTCACCTCGTGCTGTTCGTAGAACAGAAGACACCCTACCTCTGTGCTGTTCCTTCAGTCAGTCGGTTTGGGGCTCCAAACCAATTCATGTTCTTCTTACCCCTGCCAACGTTCTCCTTTGGTTGCCTCTTGCGTTTCCAGGGTTTACAGTTGTGCTTGGCAGGGAGAAGCAGGGAGAAACGGATCTATGCCATCTTGTCAGATCAGAATTCCCAAAAGATTTTTAAAATTTCATTTACCCTTTAAGGCTACCATAATTTTATCATATAAAGCAAATTTAAACTGTTTGGTCTTATCTTTATTGTAATTTTTTTTTTAAAGCACCACTTGTACTTGGCAAATGTGCAGAGAAACACCAGATATCATTCTTAATGTCTGCATTCTAACCTGCAATCAATCTAGCAAGATAAATGAAAAGGGGTCCTCAGGTTACAGAATGAGTGTACAGTAACTAGACCTAACACTGCTGGCCTTAAGACAAGATAGCTTCTCAGATTTCAAGAGTAAAATAATCTTTAACAGCTTTAAGGCTGATCCCTAGTAGGTACAAAATTCTGCAAACAATGAATGAATGACAAAAGCTCTAGACATCTGGTACATCTGAGTTCTTTTTCTCAGTAAGGCTCAAGAATATGGAAAAAAGTAGCCACTAGAGGGCAGTAGACTCAAACCATGCCCCATATCAAGAGCTTGCCAGGCACATCTCAGGTTCTAGACCCAGAGCAGCCTTGTAGGTATCACTGTCTAAAAACATGGGATGTTATTTAACTCATTCTCCCCCAAACTCTACTTCTAAAATGTCATTGGCCTGTAGGTAATTTCCTCCTTTTTAAATTTATACTATGCCTAATATTCTCCAATGTTTTCCAAGAATTCTTTGTAAAAGAAAATTCTGTACCTAACTACTAAATATTACATATTGCATAGAGATGCGACCCAGTCTCTTTGCTTGTTTGCTTTTAAAATATATTCAAATTTTCCACTCAACTGTATTATTTTGGAAGAAAAAACAAAAACCCCTCATATCCTATAAAATGTGATTGGAATAGAGTTTGCTTAAGGACACTGTTTTAAAAAAAAATAGTCTTCGAGAGTATACTTACCACCATAAGCTCTCACACTGTGATTAGAGGAACACTTGCTGAATAAATAACTTAAAGAAGCATCTCCACTGGGAACACGTTTTCTTCATGGCAGAGAAATGTAGTGATAATTTTCTGCTGTCAGGAGCATTTTACTCCTCACAGATGCTCATTTCTCTGTTGTTTTTTTTAACTAAGTAGAAAAGCCAGGGGCTTTAGAAAGATCCGTTTTCGGCTAAAGACTTTCCCAATGAGTTAAACCAACCTGCAGGGCTTATGTAAGAGTATATTTCTATTTAACTTAGGAACTTTCTTGTCCTCTAATACACAAGATCAATCCTAACTTAAACATGATGATAAAGTTATAAACTGGTAATTAAGGGGTACTTCACATCTACTTTTAAATCACATTAAATTTCACTTATATGTGTTTTTCACTTAGTCGTTCAATCAGCCTTTACTGAACACCTACTATGTGCCAGGTGCTGTACCCTTAATCTCTATGCACATGTGAGGGACTAGGTTCAGAAGGCAGTGGCTGCGGGCACTGTGATTAGATGAAGCAGAGAACAAAACATTAACCCTGACAGGCAAACAGGTATGAATTTTAAAACATTTACCCTTAAAAGTTACGCGTCAATAAGCTGGGTTTTTCTAACATTGAACATGTTAACAAAACCAGCTCTATCAAAAATTTCACAGAGGTTGCTGGTCAGTAAAGGGCAACCACTCAGCAGACAAAAAACAAAACAAAACATGATTTACAACTTCAAAGGGCAAAGAGCCAAGAATAAGAAGAGTTCCCAGGCCAGATGAGAACATATCTTCTGGATGGAAAAAATTATCAACAGTTTCATTCGTTCCAGCAAACAGTTAAAATTCCTGACTTGTTTTCTTTTTTCTTTCCCTTGGTTTTAACATAAGAACCTGAATCCTACCTGGTATGAGAAATTTAACCGAGAAAGCAATGCCTTCTCTCTGATGAGTCTGCAGGTAGTTAGAGCTTCTCCAACAATGGGAAGATGCAAGGCTGAAAGGGGAACACAGTGGGCAGTGGACACTACGCTGGTCGCTCCTGAGAGGGTGCTGACATTGAAGGCATTCTGACTTAGCAGAAAGAAGCTAGCAGAGACTGAAAGGGGGTAACTGTATTTAAGACTTAATGCTACTTAGTACTTACTCATACCTGATGTTTGCATTTCTTTCAAGTTCTGCCTTTGAAGTCAACCTGACCCAGATCTGAGTCTCAGCTTTCCACCATTCTATGGGTAACATATTAATAAGTAACCTCTCTGTAAGCCTCTATTTCCTCATAGGTAACATGGTGATTATAACAGTATTTATTTCTTGGAGGTAGATGTGAGAATCAGAAGGAACAGTGCATATAAGATACACAGCACAATGCCTGGAATGTTGGGAGTACAACCAATGACAAACTATTCATCTTTCTGTCTTCCCTTGACTGTGTATAGTCGTTATCCTATAAATATGTAACAGTGAATGATACTAGAGATGGTATATACCGGGTCCGGCACAGATAATGCCCCCTTTTATTACACAATCACAAGCATGTAATTCTGTGACATAACAATATCACATTGAAGCACACTGTATGACATTTTAGGTGAAATATTCAAATTGCTGCCCATCTCGTGCGAGACATTCACGTACCCTATCAACCACATTCAAACAAGACTTAACTTCTGCCGGACCCTGTACTTAACTATTTTAACCAAGCTGTTTTCTCATATTTTAAGAAGACACGGCTGAGTGACAAGCCATGAATGAATGTTCACTTAGGGAAGACCTTGAGGAGCGCTATTGGGTCAGACCATGTGGGCACTGCTGTTCACCTGGACTGGAAAGATAAGTGTCTGTCGGTGTGGCTCTCAAAAGGAATGCAGCCTGGTTCAGCTCAGTTGGTGTTCAGCTCAATTGGGATTTCTTTTTAAAACTGTGACTGCAGGCAAAGTACACAGAAGTAAAAAAGTCTCTTTTCCCACAGCACATGTCCCTGAAACTCAAAAATGAGGAGTGACGATAAATGTCACAGATGGCAAATAGCACGCTTGAGCCTTTAAAAATAATTCTACTCTTAAACTATTATCATCTCTAATGACTGTTGCCTGTTATCCACAATTTAGCAGCCTAAAATAGAGAGCTATATATTTTTTTATTTTTTTAAAAAGTGACAGAAAAGTCACAGTTAGGAGTGTTCTGTACAGAGGGTCTCCTAGGAAATAAGATTTGCCAGGTTGCTCTGTGATCTTGGTGATTTTCTTCATTATTCTGGGGTTCAATTTCCCCTTGTAGAAAATGAGACAACTAGGTGAGCTTGGTGGTTTCCAAACTCTTTTTGGCCCAGATATCCTTTCTTCCAATGAACGCTTATCTGGAAACCCACACAGTAAATAAGCTAACATGGATGAGCGAGAGTAGAGTCTAGGGCCCCCATAAGTTCACTACTTCCTCCCACTTCTGACCATGGAGCCCCTAAAGAGCTGTCTGAAGTACGGCTTGAAAGCCACCCCCTAACTCTGTGGGCCTTAATCCTATACACGGACGGCTTATCCCTCACTACTCGGGCCACACAACTAGGGCATACTGTTGCCTCCCAACAGTAGCAAGGACAGGGTTCAAAATCTCACTTTGGACCTGAAAATTAAGTCTAGATGGCGGAATCTACATAACTCAGTCTAATCCAGAATGCAGTAACAAATGCAGAGATGCAATGTCATGCAAAAAGTTACTTTCCACAAAAAAACCAAAAAACGAAAAAAACCCCAACCCATCAACGTGATATGTGATAGAAAGCACCGGATTTTTTGGTATGATTTCTCGGAGGTTTGGGTCACTGTTCTCCTGTCTCTTCCTCAGGATCTTAGGTTCAGTACAGAGGGGGCTGGGTTGTTAGCCACAGGATCAGATATCATTTTAATGCACTTATTTTTTTTAAATGTCTTTTAATTCAGTGTAAAAAGAAACATCACTATGAAAATTGTCTGTTTTGTGAGTTTTTTCATTTTATTTCACTTTTAAATTTCCCCATATTTTAAAAAGTCACTAAAACTTAAGGAGAAAGAGTTAATCTATGTACCTGAAACATAGCATTACTCTTTTCATTAAAGAATTTTTATTAAAAAGAGAAAGTATCCTTTTGAAGGGCTTGCCTGGTGTGTGCATTCACAAATTTATTTTGTCTCTTCAAAGAATCACTTAAAATATTATTTTAAAAAAATTTTTTATTGTTATTCAAGTACAGTTGTCTCCATTTTCCCATCAGCATTTTTTCCTGCCCCACCCACCCCCACCTCCCACCCTCAGTCCTGCCCCCCTTTGGCTTTGTCCACGGGTTCCTTATACATGTTCCGAGATGACTCTTCCACTTCTAAAAATATTATTAAAATGAACAATTTTCTACCTATTTTATTTCACTTTTTCTTTTCTCTCAGTCATTTGCCCTTAAAATACTTATCTTAAAATAAATTTCTAATGCTAAAAAATATAAGGAGAATTAAATATAATTATCATTTAAGATATAACAGGACATTCTCTATACTGTTAAGTATTTTTTGTACTTTTATTATCCAAATTTTTATATATTAAATGTATTAATTCTTGTTTACCACATTGTATTTTGAAACCTTTATTTTAAAAGTTTCTTATTGTAAACAACTGCATTTTGAATACTCACAGAAATGTTTTTGTTAAACAAGTTGCTTTTTCTTCTAAAAAATGTCTTTAACTTTATTTCCATGTCTAAACCACACCTTGGTTCCTATTTAAAATGACAATAACACGCCCATAATTATATAAATTTTATTTTAAGACTCTGGATTTAAGAGCTTATAATTTCTCATGATCATTAAAAGAAAAAATGATATATTCATCTATTTTAAATATCAGCTTTCTTGGGTGAAATGCCTAAATACACAGGTTATAAAATGGCCTTTGAAGATTGGGATGTTGATAGATTCCAAAAGCAAAATAAGAGGGCATTAAAGTAGAATTTACTTTAGACAATAGCTGTCTATCAGCTGGGGTCTTTAATCATCAAAGACTAATTGTGTTTAACCTTCAACTTACTGTATACATTCAACCAACTTGCTCAACAACTGATCTCAGAAGTTCAAGTCTGAGGAAAGGCCTGAGACGTTCCACCTCTGTATTGTAATGTCTAAGCACAACTCCAAGAAACTTTGTACTGTATTAGAATGCACGTTGGGTGTAGCCCAGGCCAAAAGCTTCCGAAGGCACTGATGACACATGCCACGTGAGCTACCCAGGGTTTATCAAACTATAGTAACGCACACAGGACTGCGCCTCCAGGAATCCTTCGTGACCTGGCTTTTGAGAGGTGTATCCAAGCCATTTGCGATTTCACTTGGGGCTTCCACTCTGTTTGCTGCATGCTTTCCTTGATCCCATAACAAAAAAGAAAGGAAACGAGTATCTTAGAGGCAGGGAGTTCAGGTCCATCAGCAGTCACGTACTCAGGACTAAGCTGATGGATTCAATTCGGCAGTCTCCAGCGTGGACTGGAATCGACCAGATGGAAAGAGGCACATTTCCAGTCGGAGCACAATGCAGCTCCACTGTGACATTAAGTCTGCATCAGCATAAAAACAGGCCCAGCAGGTGCGTCACGAGCATTTAGATACCTCTGTTTACCTGGCATACACCTGTACAGCCTTGGCACATGTAAAGCACTGCAGTGCAGCTAAACTGGTTGTTAAATATTTTGAACAAATACCCGAGACACCAGATAACACAGAGTCCTGAAAACAAGGCACTGGAGCTTTGACCAGAGTTGGCAGGAAAGTGGAATTGGACCATGAAATCTCGGAGGCACTTACTTAGGGAAAGGGATGGAAACGGTGTTTCAGGGAGACCTTCTTGGGGTGCCGGCCTTCTGCCTTATCTCAGCAGGACGGGCAGAGGGAGGGAGTTTCGTAATCCTGTGTCTGGCTTCAGTGACAGGTTGTTTACTCCACCAGCACGTCACGCGAAGCGGCTAGCAGTTGGTCGTTTAAGGACAGCCGAGCTCTGTTTATTCAGACAACTATAACCCAGCCTCGGGGTACCCAGACTGCAATGACTAATGACTAAGGCTTCTGAGTTTTTTCCGAATACTCCCAGATTGTTATCAACTCATTTGTTTCTTAGAAAGTACTCTTAAGTCTCATGTCCCTTACCACAAATGCCCTCCTCCAGGGCGTGGGCACACAGATAAGGGCAGAGAAGTGTCCATTAGGTATAACTAGTTCTAGGGTAAACACTAGAGGAACCAGCTCCTGGTGAAAGTCACTGGCATCGAGAAAGAGAAGGCTTAGTCTAGTGAGTAGTGGGGTTAGAGGTCATATGCCCAGGAATGAGGAACAATTCTGAGAGGAAATAGGATGAAGAAGAGTATAGGCACCCCTTCAAAAAGCCTGCCTGGGAAGAGGAGGTCAGTGATAGGCCCATAGCCAGAGGCAACTGCAAGGTGAAGTGGGGAATCCTTTACGAAAGTTAGGTCTAAGCCTGGGCCTACTACAGCCTTATAAGCTGGCCGCCACCGTCAGATTCACAGGATGCTGGATGGCTCTGGATCTGTGGCAAAGCATAAAGCTGGAGAGGGTCCAATAAAGGGTCCTCGGCAGGAGCTGGCTCTTAGGACACGAGAGGCAGGAGCGGGCCTCCCAGAAGGGCGAGCATACAGGGCAGAGAGACAGGCTTTGCGGGGCAGCGGCCTGTGAGGTGGGTAGAAGAGGGAGAATGGTAAGAGGTGCGATCAGAGAGGGCTTGGGGAAGGACTTGGGCTCCTGCCCTGAGTCAGATGAAAAGCCGTGGAAGTTTTATACCAAGGACGAACATGCGCTGATTTATATTTTAAAAGGATCCTTCTGGTTGCCTGTTGAAAAGGGCTTGTAGGAAGATAAGGGAAGGTGTGGAAAAATCCAGTTAGGAGGCTGTAACAGTAATCCAGAAGACAGGTGACAGTGGCTTGGAGCAGGGTGGTGGCAGTGGGGGTGGAGAAAACTGTTTAGATCCTAGGTTTATTCTGGAGGTAGAATTCGCAGGATTTGCCGATGGACTAGAGGTGAGGTTTAAGAGAAAGACGGAAGTTGAGGATGACTCCTAAATTTTTGTCTAAGTGAGTAGAAGGATGGAAGTGGTATTTTTGAGATGAGAAAGCCTCAAATAACAAGTGTGTGTATGTGCATAGAAGGGGGGACTGGGGAAGGGGTAGAGGTACTGGGAATTTGGTTTAGGGTATGCCAAATTTAAGAAATCAGAGTAAATAAAAGGACTAAAAAATTATTTTTTAAATGAGAATTCTAATGGACATCTAAGTGATGGTGTCAAGTATGTACATGGTCTAAATGTCAAGCTAGAGACCCAAGCCGGGGGCGTGGGGGGCGGGGGGAGATGTGAGACTGAGCAAGGCGCTGAGGGCAAAAGGCCCCCTGGCTGGATAGCTGTCAGGAAGTGAGTGGTAACAGAGAAGAGATCTGAAGACTCACCCCTGGGGCTCTCCCACATTAAAAACCTGAAGGGACAAGAAACCACCAAAGGAGGCTGAGAACAAACTAACGGTAAAGTAAGAAGAGAACCATGAGAGGCTACTTCCCAGAAAGCCCCGTGGGGAAAGAATTCAAGAGGGAAAAGGTCAACCGTATAAATGCAGCTGATGGAGCAACAAGGATGAGGCTTCAGGAGGGTCTCTTGGACTTAACGATGAGGAGTGGGGTCCAGTGACATGGCAGGCTGCCAGAGTGACGACCTGGAGCAGGCGAGAGAAGACAGGATCTAGTGCGGCAGTGAAGGACACGGCAGTGACCGGTCCCCCACAGATAGCAAAGGGGAGGGGCTGGTGGGTACGGAGCACGTGTAGCCATTCTTTTCTGACTGCTTCTGGTTTCTCAGGGAAGCAGAAAAACAGCTTATCAGCTCACCGGCTCGTCAGCTCGTCAGAGAGAGGCAGAAGGAGGAGGTCACGGCGGCTTGCAAGATGAGGAGAAGGTACAAACCAGTCATCCAGGAGGGCAGGAGAGTGAACACATCAGAAAAATGGTGTGTGATGGAGGGTCAGCATGAGGGGTCCACTGGAGGTGGGCCATGATAAATATAAAGAGAGCCCGGTCAGTGCGGTAGCATGTTGAGTGGCCCAGATGCTGTGAGGTTATGAAGAGTTGGATTTCCAAGAGGCTACCATGTGCCAGGTACCACATGCCTCATACATATTCATTATCCCTCCCCACAACGAGGTACATTATCTCCATTTTACAAACGAGGAAGCCAAAAAAGAGAGGCCGACTGACTTGCCCAAGGCCAGACCACAGGAAGAAACAGGACCAGAATTCAATCCAGACAATCCGACCCAGTACCACCATCGATACCACACGTAACGGTTGTTTTAGTACTGAAGGGCGCCTTCCCACGCTTAGACTCTTATAAGAGTTTCTAAAAGAACATTTTTTTTTGCATGAAATGTCTATATTATTAACCTAACAAATACTCCAATATAAATATTTCAACATGCTTCTCATTTTTAGAACTGTCAACAAAATTTGTTTTTTAAAGGTTTTATTTCTTTTCTTTTTAGACAGAGGGGAAGGGAGAAACTGAAGGAGAGAAACACCAATGTGTGGTTGCCTCTCACGCACCTTCTACTGGGGACCTGGCCCGCAACCCAGGCATGTGCCCTGACTGGGGAATCGAACCAGCCACCTTTTGGTTCGCAGGCTGATGCTCAATCCACTGAGCTACGCCAGCCAGGGCTGTCAACAAAATTTGAAATAATAACATGGATTGCTTTCCTATGGATTATTCATCTATTAGCCAATAAAAAATAAAAACTGGGTCCACACTGAATTCTCTGGAAGAACAGAACCAGGCTTGGAATCCAGGTCTGAGGACCTCCAGGTCTGAATTGGGTAATGAACGGGGAAGATGAGAGCTTTAAAACCAGAGATGGTTACTATGTCAAGAAGTTATCATTAAGCTTAAATAACAGACTTTTGGGTAACTCGGTCAGAGACACTTGTAGAAAAGCTGCTACCTAAATCCAGAGTGTCCTTCACATAAGGAACAGTGAGGTCCTTATTACTACTGCCTATAACACATAACTGGCCCACATTGCTATTTTCTGACATTTTAAGAGAATGAAACAAAAAAAACCCAATTCTACTCTCTCCCTGTTGAACCAAGTGTTCCCCTGCCTTGAATGCATTTGGATGGAGATCAGAAAGGGACTTAGACAAAAAAAAAAAAAAAAAAAAAAAAAAGGCTAGCAGGAAACAGTTTTTTGTGATGGCTACACCAGGGAGCTCTCCTTTGAAGTCTCTCCCCAGTTTTGTTTAGAGAAGACGTTTTTCTACTTAAGCCAACAAATTATTCCACAGAGCGAGAGAAACAAACTATGGCATACCTATATACGTTAGGGTTTTGAGTTTTTGTTAAGGCTGGTTTATTTTAAACCCCGCTTCTTACCTGAGTCCACCTCAGAAGAGGAAGGAATAGAAAAGGTTTCTACACAACTAACAGCTTCACTGTGGGCCTCCAGGCTGGGTCCCTGCAGCATGTAGTCTCTTATGTCACAAGCAGATGGCAGCTCCAAAGCGCTGTTCTCTGGCTGGCTGCCTGGAGTGGCTTCCTGAGTTGCCATAGTCCTGCTGTGAAAAAAAAACAAAACAATCAACACAAAGGGCATTGCAGAGAAGAGACTCCATTACAGACAGTCAGGACCTGAAGGACTAAAATCCCATCATCTTGAAGGCCAAAACAGAGTACACCCAGAATAATGTGTCTTCACTTCCTTGTCTTTACTTTGGATCAGTATTCGTTTACCGTATTTCTTTAGCATGAGAGACAAGTGTTCTCATTACTTAAACAAATCATTAATAATTCCAGCTGGAAAATAAGCTGTGTGTCCGATAAGGATGAAATACTGTGCCGCACCATTATCCAAGGACTCTAAGAACAGTTAATGAGACGGGAAACTGTTCATGAGATATTCAACGGGAAGAGATTTTAAAACAATAGGTAGGGTTTGGTGCAGATTCTGTGAAATAAAATATCATTGGTGGGATGTGTGTGTGTGAAAAACATAGATTCATAGCTAGAAAAATCGAATTTGGAAGAGTATATCCCAAATTAATTTCACTGGAAACGAATTCACTGGTTTCATTTCTGGGTAGTGAGATTATAGGTGATTTGCATCTTCCTTTATGGTCTACGCAGACATGCATTTGGCCAATTAACGAACATGCAAGGCCGGGTGCCAGGCCCCAGGGATACAAAGGTTAATGTAGACCTTTCCTCCAAGTTGCTCACACTTTGCGGTGATCCAAACACAGAAACATCCCACGTTAACAAAATGACAGAATAGAGCAGAGCCCAGAAAGGGACAGCTTTCTGGACGAGGTTAACCCCAAGCATAAGGCAGGCCAGGCCATGGCCAGAGGACTGTGTCAACACCAGAGGAACCAACCAGCTCGAGCAACCACAAGTGGCATGGGGTGTCAGGAGTTTAAAGCGGGAGTCAAACAGTCATGCACTATGTAACTGGGGAGGGACAAACCATGTGGACCTTCTCCTCTGTGCCAGGCCTGGGAAGGACAGCAAGTCCCTGGATACACAAACTCTTTAGCTGAACTCTGGAGACCATGAAAGTGGCTTATGAGGTTCAGTGTTTGGACACTTCTTATTAAAAATGAGTCTATACACTGCTGGGTCTATACCCACCTTTGGGCTGCGTTCTCTAACAGGGAGCTCTCTGCAGTGCATCCAATGCTGCCCGCCTCTCTGTAAAAAAACCGCGAGCCTGGGGAGGTCTGGGGCCCTCTGCTACTCTCCACATCGTAAGCTGTCATCACTGTAAATCTTACCAGAGACAACACCATGCATCATGACTGCCATGGGCACCATGCAGGGAGTTACATGGTCAGACCTGCAGATGGGTTTGCAGGGCCTACACCTGGTGGCAGGCAATCTCAAAAGCAACAGGAATTCATTCACCTGCCGTGGTCCCAGTGAGGGAATGAGCACGTGAACGAGGGCAGGACACTATCGGTCAGGAGGACGGGCAGGTTAAGAACACATTTAGGAAGGAAAATGAGAGTAGAACTTAATAACTGAATGGATAAGGGAGCTAAAGAGAAACGGAGGGTCAATGCGGAGTGGCACCTGGGTTGTATTATCAACCGAGTTAGAGACCATAGGAAAAGGAAAGGAAAGGGAGGGGGCAGTATTCCAAATTATGGAATATTATGCAACTGTTAAAATGATAGTCAGAATTTGTTAAGTCTCAAAGATGTATGCTTGATTGAAAGACACAATTTTAGAATATTATGGACAGCATAATAATAAGAGTAGTTAACATTTATTAAGTGCTTTTGGATGTCATGCAACAGCTCTATGAAGCAGGTAATCCAATTATTACTCTCATTCACAATCAGTCAGACTCAGACACAGAGACAAGTAGAGTTACTTGCCCAAGGAAACCCACCTAGAAAGCACCAAGCTAGGATGAACTCAGCACCAAGGCCCCCCAGCCTCCTATGTCTGTACAGCCCCCATACTGTGACCTACTCAGGCACAGACAGGAGGTGGATGACAAATCAACAGAGAGGGCTGGCAAGGTCCTTCTTGTTTGAGCACATCAAGTCACATTGCTGTTGTGACATTTGCTCTGGCAGAGACATTCACCCTGGCAGAGTAAACCAAGACATCAGCTGATTGCTTCTGAAAGGAGCTGAGTGATCAAGTACGTCCTGTCTTTTCACACGTGTTACATTAGCCAACGAGGCCTGAAGTTTCAGCAAACACCTCTGCTGTAGGCCCTCGGTGGCTCTTCCTTCTCTGCTCATGTTACCAAATACTGCTCTGGAGCCTTCAGGAAGGGAACAAACAGGTCAATGAATGACATCTGCAATATACTGCCTGCCTGCAAAGATGCCTTGAAATCAACCATCAACTGAAGATGTCATTAGTGACACTAACAAAGGGAATCCTTTTTGAAAACAAATAGCACACTGACATGATATTTATCTTTTAGAATCACATATGTTAAATGTCAAATACATTCCAAACTAGGCACTGGAACAAATAAAGAAAAAAATGCCTACTTAAAGGCTGGATCCTTTTATTTTAAAATAAGTATCTGTGCATGTAAAACACATTATTTGAGACTCGGCGAATTTGTATAGGGGAAAGCAAATAATAGGGTAGAGATGAAACACCTCTTATTATGGTCTGAAACTACGGAGGCTGGCAAGTAGAATACAATGATTATCTTTTGTCCCAGAACTTTTGATATGTGGTTCAACTTCCTTCTCCAGAAATGCTATTTTCCTCTTTTAAAAGCTCTTGAATCACACAATCTAAATATTCTCTTCCAATACTGGAGAGTATAAGATGCCTGGGACTACAGGCACAGGAAATCTCTTAGGACAGAAAAGCTGTTCGCCAAGCGAAGGCGGCCATTCCTCCATCTGTCTACAGATTCTCACACCCCTAAAATACAAGTCCATCAGGGTCTACATGGAAGTGGTTTAATTTCATTTGCTTTTTCTCAGTTAAGGCTTCTCTTTCCCGGTATTTTACATGAACATTTTCAAGCATAAAGTGGAAAGAATTACAGCTGCTGCTTAGAGTTCACAATTAACAGTTTACTCTGCTTCTTCTTATTACATAACTATCCATCCACCCAACTCTATTAATCTCTCAATTCCTCTTATTTTTACACATATTTCCACTTAAATTTCAATATAATGAAAGCTTCTGAGTTGGTATGTGATAGGATCAATTTGCACTTTCAAACCCTGAGTTGAAAGAAGCAGAGGACACAACTGGGAGCTCTGCAGAAATGTCTAGACATGTGCAGGGTCTCTGAAGTTGGAGACTCAGGTTTGAACCCCCACTGTCACTTTTTTGCTGTGCCACCTTTGGGCAAGTCACTTAGCCCCGTTTTCCTCATCTATAAAAATGGCTTAATGATTGTGCTTCCTTACCTCATAGGACTGTCACAAGAATTACATGATATGAAGGCATGCAAAATATTTATTATAGTAATGCGTTCTAATGGCTAGCTCCAATAAGTGAAATAGTAATAATTAAAAAACAAATTATAGGCTCCTACTTTCCCAGCCTACCTCTAGGCCATCTGCCCCTTTATTTCCCATCCAGTAGTCACCCTGCTTCTTTCATCCTTATTCAGAATCTTCTATGGTCCACAATCTGGTTAATATCCCAAACTTCCCTTCCCTGCCCATTCTGTCTTTTCATCACACTCTTTTGCAAAGACCCAGCCTACATGAATCCAACTGCCTACCCAACTCCCCATGTGCTGGTCATAGGAGTCATGGCGTAGGGCAGAACTGACTCACGCTAAAAGAATAAGCACCAACCTGGAATGGGCCATCTGATTGAATAAATAAGTCCTGAGATGTTTATCTCATAATTCCCTTGCCCCCTGTCCTTGACTCTTCCTTTTTCCATGATTTTTTCTTTCTTCCAATTTTTTTTATTTTTCAGTTTATATTTCATATTATTTTGTATTAATTTTACCTCCTTGACTCTTTTATGTTTTCTCCAGTTTTCTTCAACTCAGACCCTCTCCATCACTCACAACCTTCCTCCTCGTCTCAATATGACATCTCACTTCCTATGTGACAAAACAGAGTCCATCAGAGAGGAACTTTCTCAGCTCTCCAAACAAAACAAAGCTGCCACATCTGCACATGGGTCACCTCTCTTCACTTCTCCTTATGACAGGGGCCAACCTGGACCTTAGATCCCTCTCTTTGGATCTGTCTCTAGCCTTCAGTGACAACAATCCCTTCTCTTGCCTCTGTTCTACTGGACCATCGCTTAGATTTTCCAGCGTGCGCCAACTGCTCCTGTTTTCAACAAACCTGGTGGATAAGGGGATGACCTTATTCTTTGGAAATGCCCCTCAAATATATATTGGTAGGGGGACCTGAATGATGTTTACAACATACTCTCAAACGGTTCTAAACGTATATATCCACACACGCACATATATAAATAAAGAAGAGGAGAGAGCAAGCCTTGGGCTAAGCCTCAAGGAAGAACTGGAGTTGGAAGTTGAGCTGCAAAACTCAGATATGTATATACGTTAGCAATAAATAATGAAATTGAAATTAAAAGAACAAAATTCCATTTACAATAGCATCAAAAAATAAAACATGTAGCAATACATTTAATAAAAATGTGTTAGTTTTTATAATACAAAATAAATGTTGAAATTGAAATAAATGAATGGAAAGACATCCTATGTTAACAGAATGAAAGACGATACTTTATTGCCCAAATTGATCTACAGATCAATGCAATTCTCATCAAAATCTCAGTTGCCTATTTTTTTTGGGGGGGGGGGCAGGCATTTGACAAAATGGTTTTAAAAATTTATATGGAAATGCAGGAGACCCAGAATAGCCAAAACAATCTTGAAAAAGAACAAAGTTGGAAGACTCATACTTTCCAATTTCAAAACTCACTGTAAAGCTACAATAATCAAAACTGTGTAGTATTGGCAAAATGTTAGACATATAGATCA